>BGPR01008577.1:3652-27098 GCA_013235015.1 Araneus ventricosus | reverse complement strand
TGAAGTGTGGGTCATGGTTGAGTAGGTACTGAAGAGTGTAAATCGTCTAGGTAGTGTGGGTAATGAAGTGTGTGAATTAACTGTTTTTGTCGTTAGGGTAACTGTGAACTATGGATCAAAATGTGGAAAACGAATGGAGTCTGTGAGCTGTGACTTGATGACGATTATATGGAGTCATGCGAGGAATGGGTAGTTAGGAGTGTTCAGTGTGTGAAATGAAATTCAGCAATTTTCATTGACGCAGTGCATACAAGAGAAATATCCTTGCTTTTATCTGTGGTCTGTAGGATAAAGCATCTTCGTTGTACTTTATTATATGAAATTTTTCCGTTATTTTTCCAATAGCTGATTTTTTTTTCTAGCTGCATATCACCGATAATATTTTTCCCGTTTCTTGTTCAGACTTAAAAGTTTTAATTATTTAAGAAAGCTCAAGCTTAAATTTTATAGAGTGAAATGTTTCGGCTTATTAAAATTCGATATTCTACGAAAATTTATTCTCGCAATGATGGTCCCGCCCTGTTATCAACCGGATATCGGCTTTCTCTTTTACATATTTTTATTACGATTTGTAATAAAACATAATCTCCTCGATAATACATCCGTAATGGATTTGAATTACTAAATGTCAGCGAAAGGTTTCAAGTTTTCGTAATAAATTTAAACATATAAAATATAATACACTAGTTTGAACTGTTTCTAATTGCCAATCTTAATAAATGGAACTATTCATAACCTAGGATCTCGGAGAATACCGGCGTTTTCAATATCAACATGTAGTTCAATGTACAGGATACAGTACCTAGACTGTAAATGGTTCATGAAGTCCGAGTCGGAGGTTATTGTATACTTTCTTTTCTAGGAATCGTGTTCCAGATGCTTGATACAATTGCAATACTTGATCACATAAGTAAATATTAAAATCTTTGTCGGTTGCCTTTATAAATTTATATAGAATTTCGGGAATTTCTTTTATTAGTGCTCCCTATTCTGCTGCAGAATAGCTAAGCAGTAATGGTAATTTTCTACCTTATTTGTGATGAGATGATCTCGGGAACGTAAAAAAGATTTCAATCCATGATAGTAGCAAATATGGAGGTTTCTACGGAAGTATATCCGTTTAATCTTTTATAAGGTCATTTCTTCTAGTAGTGGTGTAATAACTTTGTTATTGAGATTATTGTAAGAAAAAAATTCATTTAGCTTATTGGACGACATTATTTTTTGTTAATTAATATTAATTAATGATTACCAAGTCGAGACACTCCGTTATGGTTTGCGATAAGAAATTGGAATATCCAGGCTTTCGCTTCATCGGAAAATCTTGCGACAATTTAGGCCAACCTTAAATTCATTTAAAAATTGTTGCATTTGATGGGAAGTATATTCTCACACGAACTTAGAAACGGTTAAGGATTCTTTGCAATTGAAGGGGGGAACAGAAATGCGCACGTACATGCTAAATTTCCAGTGTCGGAATTTCTTTCTGCTATTGACTATTTCGGTTTTCTCTAAAAAATACTTTATTTATTAGCCATTCCCAATTACCGAAGACCAAGTACGCCAAAAAATAGTTTCATGCATTTATAAAAATTCTTTTTCAATACATTTTAGGTCGTGCCAAGAAGCCATGATCTAGTACATCTGAATGTAATAAATTCGAATATAAAATAAAAATCACGCGCCCAAAATCATTATCCAAACATTAAGACATGCATCCTGTTGGATAAGTGTTATAGATGAAAAGGGGTCCGATTTTAAAACTGCTTTCTTTCCAGTTTTAAAGCATAGCAATTGTCCCTGGCCAAAAAGATGCCATTTGCGATAGACGAAGCTCTGCGTTTTCCAGTCTCCTTTTCACAAACTTTCTTCCAGAATTCTTGAAATGCGTTCGCTATTTGCAAGAAATTATTCTGGCTGTTCCCCACCGATTAAATGTTTAATTGCTACGAATCTGGAATTATATAATTTAAGTATCTTGATGGGAAGCTGAATAAAGCGACTGAAAAATCGTTGAGTTTAAATCGAAAAATAGTGGCGAGTACAGGGCATGAATCTTGTCCAAAAAAAGTTAGCATAAATGTTCAACAATTAAGAAAGTCCATCAGTTTTAAGAGCAATCTATCCTCGTAATTCGACATCTAACTGACCAAAGTGTGACAGTTTACAACACTAGATGAAGCCTTTATGAAAAGATTTGTCAATAAGAGGTGACGTTGCTAAGGTTAGGAATTTAAGTCTCCTGAAATTGGCAATTTTTTACTTACAATCGCAAGGCGAGAGAAATGGATTTCATTCAATTTCGGTGATAGAAAATTGGAACGAAACGGAAGTTAACGTTTAACCGAAACAAGTCAAATAACGAAAACTTGGGAAGGATCGTCGAAACAACTTATTAAGATATCAGGGAACCGATTTTGAGACCTCTAATCAAAATAATTGCGATTGGTAACTGAAACAGATGATTGATGAATGTTTAAAAGTAATCTATTTTTACTATTCGAAGATCGGACATTTGTCTCTGTGCTTAAAAATGTATATGGAAGAAATGCAAAATTCAGTACGGAGTGTGAATTATGTGATCTGACTCGCAGACTCTTCAGTTTTTCAATATTTCTTGTGACGAAGACAAATGCAAAATCACCATTTTGATCAAATTTAATATCATATAAAATTATTAGAATTCAGATTTTTCGTATTACGTCCACCCACCCTGAAAGTATGATCTGGACAATTAAATAATCTTTTACTAGGAATGAATCATACATTTACTTCAATTAACAACTGCTTAAACTCCAGAAACTACTCGAAGTTTATGGTTATTTTTTAGTCCCGTGGATTTATTATTACATGTGAAATTTCGTTAGTTTGTTTCATAAGATAAATTTTAACCGAATTGTCTTCAAAATCAATTGAAGCATCTCACACTTAAAGCCCATTCTATTTTCAGAGACTTGGTATTTTATTTTCAACATTAAAGCGAAAAATGAATCCTATTCAGTTTAATGTCTTATTTGTTCACCTCTTCTCAATTTCAAATACTCGGTCTACAGTACGAAGAGACAGTATGCCTCATCCTATTGATGACGTGGTTTAAAATTCTAAATATCAGTCGAGCATGTTGAGATCGTATATTTATTATGTGTTCCAATACACATAACATTAACAAGTAATTACTTTATCAAAAACGAGATTTAAGTAACCTACACTTCTTGGAAAATCGATTTCTGCACATTAAGTTTAGAATCATTTTTATTCAGCGAGAAATTGTCGCATGGACCGGCCACGTACATGGAAATTAGATGGCAACATGTTATGGCTACGCGATTCCAATTTTCGATTCGGTTTTAAAGAAATGAGCCAGGGAGCTCAAAAGAAACAAAGTCGAGATCAATCTCCTTGAACTATGGATGCTTAAGATTTGCCTTTAGATATGCTTTAGAATTAGGATAAAATCGGATTCTCGGGTTAACTGAAAAACTTGAGGCGAAACGAATATCGCTATTTATATGTCGAACGGAAGATTTCGTTAGTAAATTGTTAATCACTTAAGCAGCAACGGTGGCTCTGAGAATTGGAAATGAAATCATTACACTAATTAATAACCTGCAGTTTTATGTTAATTAAAAACCCTTTCAAATAATCCGCTAAAGTTAATGACCGTTCATGAAATTTTGATTGTTCAGCCGCAGGATATTTCAAGGACAAATTCCTTTTATCTGAAATTGTTCGTTCTTGCATCATTTTAGTTTTCCTAGTTGCACGCATTCTAATGTTTTTTTAACTATTCATAATTTTTTAGAAATCTTTAAAGAAGATTTACCTCCTAAAAAGCCACACAGCCATTCTGATAGGCGAATATTCTAAATTAATGTGGTCTTGCTTGGTGTAGTCGAAGAGGATAGTAGAGAGATCGTGTAAAATTTTCCCTGAATGTCATAGATAAATGAGCAGAGAGAAGAATCAGTGTTATGAATTCATGATAAACTTCAAGGGAAATCAAAATCTAAAGTTATCTTTGGATAAAAGTGAGCCCTCTGAGACATAGAACAACCTTTATTTTGAAATGCCGTAGTAAGTAGTTTCAAAAGTGATCTGTTGAATTGCAAAATTTCTGGGCAAACAGAAAATTTCTACATCGTTGAAGAACTATTTAAGCCAACGAACTGTACCAAAGAAAAGTCTTGGAAAGTCTCTTTAGGAACAGAAAATGAACTGGAGGCTCAAATGAGACACTTAAAAGAATCATGTAGAGCATTTGAGTCGCTTAGAGATTTTTAATACGCTTACTGACTCGGTAGTTCTGAAAGATTAATGTCTGCAATAAAATGGGTTTTGATCTGTCATGCTGTTAAGAACCGAGAATCAAATAAAGCTGGACGAAATGATTGAAAAAACAGAAGGAAGTTCGTTTGGTAGTTAAGCAAGTTCTGGAAAGTTTGAAATCTTGATTCTTCGAACTCAAATCAGTGATAGCTACAGGAACTAAAATTGGTATCATTCAGTTATTATATTGTCATAAAATAGTTGCAAATTTACCAAGGGCTTACTTTGGGTTCTTGGTTCACTTCGATATTCGACTACGAACAATGTTGGAAATAGTTAACTTCCTGCTGTTGAAAATCGGCTCTTTCGATTTCACTATCATTTAAGGCTTTAAAAGATTTTACCTTGCTTTCCATTTCTAAACTGCTTGCAACGTCCGATACTTTTTAGAGCTTTGAATAATTCCGAGAGGTTTAGATTCCAACTCGCTCAATAAGTACAAGTATCACTTGGAGTACATTATAATTTTAAAAAGCTTTACGTGAACGTAGTTTTACGACTCTCACCTGGTTTCGGCGCAATTTATTCAGAGAGTGAATCTTGTATCAAGATAACTTATTTTAGGATCCAATTGTTACAGGATTCTAGTTTCTAATCTAGTTCTAGAAAGTTTCTTCAAATATTTCAAGTAAAGAATTTTAGATAAGAAACGAAAATTGCATATGCATTTATGCTTGTTTAAGTCAAATACAACTAAGAAATCATGGAGATGAAGAATTCTCTTAAATTTGCTGTTAAAAAGCGGAATGTTACAAAGAGGAAGATTTCTTTGGTGCTACTGTTTTTCAGGATAATAACAGAACGTTCTCGGCCAATTCCGGTTTGGCGCAGTATAGCCTAATTTGGCCATTGTGCCATAAAACCCGCAAGAAACAAACTCCGCCAGTTCAGAAATTGCCTTCCCAGTTCTGGTCGATATCAAGTTTTCTGGACATATAGAAATTGTTTTCTCAAAGATGGAAAGAAGCATTACAGTTCAAGGACTTGGTAAGTTCAAATTTAATACTATTATGAAAACAAAGATTTTATATGGAAATGAAGGTATTTCTCTTTTAAATAAATTTAATCAAAACAATTTTTAAACACTTTTATTAGGAGCTGAAAAAGGCCGCGGTGGCCTAGTTGTAAGGTGTCGGCCTCGGAACTGTAGGGTTCCTAATTCGAAACCGGATTCCACTGAAGATGCGTCTTGTATTGGGCTTGTTGCTGGTTTGGTGCGGAAGTTTTGAAACGGGGTGTCAGCTCAGATGTCGTCCTCGTCATCTGACCAAATTTCAAAATTACGAGGTCCGTCCCGAAACAGCCTTCGTGTTGCTTCAAAACGGGACGTTAATATAACTAAACTAGTGTGCTAAAAAGTAGAAATGTTCCTGAACTATGTTCCACTTTTTAGTTTTTTTGTTTATAATCTGTTACAAGTATTATCGAATCTTATAATCAACTTAACTCGTATTCACTACCCGATAGAGTGATGCGTAAGCAATCGAAGTTTCATTAACAGATTAGCTGACATTGAAGTTCTGAACATTTTAATGATGACCATGAATATATGGAAATTACGAGGTCCGTCCCTAAATGTCCTCGTGTTGCTTCAAAACGGGACGTTAATATAACCTAACCTAACCTAACCTAACCCATGAATATATGAAACATTACTTCAAGTGCTGTTGTATGCAGGCATATCCAATGAAGAGGTAGCGTTGAATAACTAAACAGTTTATTAACAAGTAGGCAAAATTTTAATGCAGAGCATTCAATTGTAGATAAGATTTAAGAAACAGACTAAAATCCGAAGCCATGACCAGGAACGAAAAGTTAAGCGCGAAGCTGCGCGTTCTTACTAAGGGAAAGACATAGTTAAAGAACGAGAGCGTTGCAACATCGTGGCGAGTTAAGTAGTAATTTCGAAAAAGGAGAATTCTCGAACGCTACAACCGCTTGAATCTGAATTTCTTCCAGTTATAGTGACAGTTATTCTTGTATTAGAATTTAAGTAGAAATAATAATTATGAAGCGTTTTTAAAAACGGGGAAATTTGAAATCATTACATATATAATTGTAAAAAAATTCAAAACTCTAACGCAACAAGAAGAGAGTGAAAATAGATTACAAAATTGTATTTTACAAACGCGAAACAAGTCGATGAAAATGCATAAAAAACAGATTCATTTTGTAAGGAACACTTGCCTGACTTTTTATCTTTAGTTAGAATGCTGAAAGAGCCATCAAGTGAAGTTTAGTAGAAATCGTAATGAGATGAGAAATTATTTTATTGTGTTTTAAAACAATTCGCTAGTAATAATCTCGATTTCACATATCTGCTCACTAAAAAAAGTGTTCTTGAGAAAGCAAATTTCTATTGCATTCATTTCCACTGATGCTAAAACCTCGGAAGAAATTCTTTTTTCAGACAAATCCGCGAGTGACTGATGTGCATTAACAAGCACTGCCATAATCATTAGTACTGTTGAATATTTTTGGCTCGCTTATGATGGATGCATTCATGTCTCATTCGTATTAATTCTAATGGGTTTTTTCAGATCTCATTCTATGATGACGGATGTTTTAAACTAAGATGGATCGTTCTGAGCATGGTCGAGAGGTCTTTATCTTGAAGCAACATCATGATCTTGGAATTCCAGGCCTTTACAGACGGTGGGACTCCCGCAGCTCTCCTCAACATTTTGGCAACTTCTGAAATAATATCAGCTGGAAAATATATAAACATTTTTGATATTAACAAATTATAAACGAGAAATCCAACAGAAGAGTAAAATGTGATTTATCCTACATGGTTAACAATCTGTAAAGAGACTTTATTTTGAAGTTAATGCATCTTAATCTTTGCTGTAACTTTTATAACCCCTTTTGCAGGCGGGAGCAATCTTACACACTGTTGTAGCGAGTAAATATTATTAGTGCACGCAACTGCAATTATTGCAGGAGTCTATCCAGCAATTCAGGTTTATCTCCCGCTTTCAAGATTAAGGGGTCTATTCTGGTACCCCCGGTTGGGTTGGGTTCCGCACGTTAACAATGGAACCTTAGCCGGGGCCATCATTACTATTGAATTCTGCCCAGTCTTCCGCTTTCAAAGGCTACTGATTTTGAATGTTTCTATGTTTTTTGGATATTTCCACACACCGTAGAAGATGCTGTAAAGATCTCTATCGGGAAAAATGTGATTATAATCTTTTTCCAAATGGCATGTTATAAACAATTGTCATATTTGTTGCTAATAACCAAGATAGTAATTTAAATTATCTAAAAGTTTACGTTATCTGGCAAATTAAGATTGTCGCTTTACATGAATCCAATGATCTATTCTAAACTCCAGTTGCCAAATATGTTTTTAATTTTGTGAATGGTTAATGTTGCTGTATGTAATTACGTTTCGAGGGCATTTATAGTTGTCAATGTGTTTCAATTTCATGATATTTCATATCTCAAGATGTTCTAGAATACCTAGTAACTATCCCTTGTTTAGAGATATTAACTATGGCTTGCAGTATTTCAATTTAAACAGAGTCTGGCTTTAAAATATAAATTTCAACCATTTCCCAAAAATATAAAGACGCTAAAATATCAACACAATGCGAGTCCATTTCTTGCATCCATTTACAAATCCTTTGTTAATCAGGTTTTTAATTTTGTCAGTTTATTATAAAAGCTGATTATCTTAATGTTCGAAATTCCGAATAGAGAAAATTTAAAGCTAAAATATTTTGTTCATACCTAAACAGTCATAGAAAAAACTAACTGTATTTAATAAAACGGTTTAATTAAGAGTTCTTTCTTCAATGCTTTTTCAGCAAAGGATGACTGATGGCTGTGCTAGCCGGTCTATCAGAAATCCAACGAATTTTTTCTTACAAAGCATTTAATCACCATGTCTGATCAACATGGTGATTAATATGTCTAATAAGAAAATATGAATTAAATTATAATTACAAAAATTGTAATGACATATGGATAGAATTATTGTAAATGAAATACGTAGAATTCAATTCCAGAAAAATGTGAAATGGATGCAAAGAATCGATTTTAGTGGTGCAAGATCTATATCTAGCCAAGCTGCGTCGTGCTGGAATTTAATTATTGTTCATTAAACCTTTTTATATTTCAAGAAAAATATTCGTATGTTTTAATTCTTAAATGTCCTGTGTTGTCTTTAAGCAACTTACCAAATCCTGTGCCTCTAAAATCTTCAAAATAAGACCGAAGCTCTAATGCCTGTAATTGCCAATAGTAAACATACTGAACTTTTTATTAAATCAATTTAAAACATAGATGACAGCCTTGAGTACTGACGAAAAAAACAAATTGATGTTTTACACTTGATTGTTTTATTTGTACGCTTAAGAATATCATTTTATTCTATAATGCTGAAGGAAATTCCTTGTCCCATATTATTGGATTTTAAAATTCATCTATATTTAATATTATAGAATTCTATCAAGGAGATTTTTTCTCAAAGCCCAGTGTTTTTGATTGGAAGCAAACTGTTTTTAGCCGTAAACCATACTGAAAACAGGATAAATGTTTTTTCCCCATGTTTTATTCAAGAAATGAAAGTCAAAAATTTTTAAATCGATTTTTAAAAAGTCTGGCATTTAATGGTTAATGATTTTTGCATTTTTATAATTTAACGTCTACGCCGTCACTCTCCCATGGGTGGCTACTCTAAGAACGCTTTGCGATATCGCGCGGCGCCGAATTTAAGTGAAAAATGAGATTTTACCGCAATGATGACCATTGCTGCTCTTTATTTTTTTACCACTACTGCTGTCAAGTTTTTGTCAGCACTTTATTTGAAATGTTTGAAACAATTGCATAGAAAAAAATAAACAATTTCGTTTATAACATTGAATTGTTTTGTTTATATTATCGAATTTATAAGTTATGTTTATAATATTGATTTGAAACAAAATAAATTCCACTTTTTTAGTTAATATGCTTAAATTTCCATTATTTTGATTTTCAACTGTATGAAATTTTTTATAGTCACTAAACGAACTAAATTGTTGGTGGTACGCACACTTTGAAACATTCAAGTGCGAACCACCTGTTTTACGCACCGCCTGATGAAACATTCAAGTGCGAGACACCGGTGGTACGCGCCGGCGTGAACGTATGTATTAATGTAGTAAATTCAACTGATAAACTAAACGGGTTTATATGCGTTTGTTTACCTGTTATCCTGTAAATCCCTCAGACGTGAATGCTCTTTTCCAAAGCATCTAAATCTGACTCGGTAATTGTTCGAATTTTAACTAATTTCATAAAATCGAATTGCATGATTAGCACACCCAGGGTCTCCACTCAATAAATGCGAAGCTAAGATCTGTGTAAAATAAAAATGACCAATTCGGAATCTTGAATGGTAATAGCAAATATCGCTATTTTTCATTGTTTGTTTCTGTCTTTGTTGTATGTATTTTCCTTTTTAAAAATAAACTTCACCATCCATCCAAACCAGAAAGGAGCCAAAAAGCTCTAAACACGGATGTAGGTGGTGTAATTTAATAATTTATCAAGTTTCTTCCCCAATAATGCTATTAAATAAAATTCATAAGTTTTTAAAAATACTTATTCTAAAATGTAGAATAATTTTTTAAAGTATTCAGTGATATGTATGCCTTTTTTAATCTTATACTTTTTGGTCTATATAATATTTTTATTAAATTATTTATAATTCATTATTGTAAATATCATGGAATTTTGAAATTTTATCTGAAATTCAATACCAGGTCGTGCCACTCGTATGGAATCAAAATTGTATTAAATCAATAGATTAATTTAATGTATTATTTTAAAATTCCATCCGTATAAAAATGTAACTAATCAAGTGAGTAAAAATAATGGTATTCTGAATGCTTCTTCTGGAACGTATAAAATTTTCCTATAAGATTTCTGCGCAAATTCCAAAATTTTCAAGATGTTATTTCAAATGTTAAGAAAAAGTCATTAGGATGTTTTGCTTGAAATTCTCAATACCATTACTGTAAATCGTAAAAATGTATAGTCAATATCGGAGATTCAAGTTCTCCGTGTTATCTTACCTTTTTGAATGTTTTACTTGAGCTGCTGTTTGAACATTAGATTTTGATATTTTACTTAATGAATATATTTTATTATCTATATAAAGATAGAATCTCCAGTTAAAATGGATTCATTTAATTGTATGTATTAAATATGCATATATTTTTGCATTATTTTTATGTAATGGGTATTTTAATGTATATAAACTTGGCTTCAATGTTGTATTAATCTTGTTAGAATTTTAAATGTTATAATCTTGTTTCGGTCTCTTTATAACAAACTTGCTAATAAAGTCTTATTTCATATTCTTGCCATATTTAATTTTTAATTTGTAAGCTTCATATTAATGCAAGCATCAGGATACAATTTGCTGAAATTTTAAATGCCAGAAGATTATTATAAATAAATCATAAAGAAGAAAAGTTAGAAATGCTCATTTACAGGAAATATTAGATCTAAAAATGAATGTTAAATGAATAATTTATTTTCTATTGAAATTTCAAAAATTGGAATATGTGTTGTTCCTCAAATCAAAACCTCCGAGTCGTTTTTTTAATTTGATCAGTAGGATTCCAAATAGAGAACATACCGATAAGAAAAATCTATGACCAAACCTGTCCGTTTAACAGAAATGAACATCATCTTTTCCCTTGATATCTTAAGTAATTGTAAACGGAGCATCGCAATACTCTTTCGGTGCTCGAGTGTATGTTAACATGTATTTTTAAGTATCATTTTGAAATATTTTATAGTTGAAAACAAATTCTGTACATCTCAAAGTTGGTGACACTATCTTAGTATACTTTAGGCACCAAATACGCTGATAAGCAGGAGTTTTGATTGTATAGAATCAAACTAACAAGAATCGCCAACGCTAATCTTTCTATTTCTAGAAATATCGAAGGATCTTAATTCTATCTTGATACGTAAAATATTTTTCGTACAGGACCAAAGGTATACGAGTTACTTTTGTAGTAACTGCATTAACCCTTTCTAAGGTCGAGGGAAGTATACTTCCCGCCATATTGGTCAATTTTCATATGCAATTTTAAGGTTCGCGTAGGTTCTCGCCAAATTTGTCGATAAAACAATAACCTAGATGCTCCTATTTCTCATCTCAAACCATAACGAAATGTTCTTACTCGGTAATTAATATTTAAGTAAATTAATTAACAAAAAATTAATGACATTCAATAAGCTAAGTGCATTTCTTTTATTGAATCAATCATAATCTCGGTTATTTTATTATGCGACTACCAGAAAAAAATGACCCTTTAAAAGGTTAAAACTACAAAAGTATGAAATATGGTTAAAAAAAAATTTCATCGCTCATTATTAAAACTAGCTGTGTGGCCCGGCGTTGCACGGGCTATCACGAATAATAGGATATTCCCGAGCGGAGAGAAGTGAGGTCACGTGAGACCTTGGGATCCATATATGTTCATATGCCCCGCCTCCATTTTTCTCTACAATCAACAAATATTGTCAATTACTTTCCCCAACAAACGTTACGAAGTTAAACACTTTAATACAAAAAAAGAAAATCATGAAAATGAATTTTTTTCCATTGTTAATAAATCCAAACACAGAAGCTCGCTCAAAAAGAAATGCCAACTTCCGTTAAATAAATAAAAAATGCAACACCGGATGTGAAAACTAATAATAGGGGGGGAAAGAATCTGTCGTAAATGAATTAATTCATTTTGACGTTTTTAATTAATATATTTTTAACTAATTACAATTTCGGAATTTAAATAGTCGAAATGGATTCCTTGGATTATTTTCCATCTTTTGGTACTTGCGGCTAGTTTCAGGATTCAGTGGTTCGTGAGAAGATAGGATATAGGTACATATGTTTACCTTCGAATTTTAATAGGATAGATTGAGTTTGCCATGCTGTTTGCCACATGTTTTCAACACTGTTAATATATCTTTTAAAAATTCTATCGTTGTGTGCGTGTGTGTCCCCTTCCGGTGTGATAATGTATAGGACAGCCACCGAGGTCACTTTCATTGTCGGCATCGCTTGCACTTGGAAAAATCTTTATGGAAGATGCACTAATTGAAACAAATTTATGAGTGTGCTTTGGTCTTAACCGAGCTTCAAATTTCTGTTTAAACTTCAGAGTATGATGCCCCTTGTTGTTGCCTTGGAAGAATTCATTTCCTTCTGCAGATTCTTCCTACAGAAATATCTTTGAAATAATCATTTATATATGCTTCACGTTTTCTTCGTTTATTTAATAGGCGTATTAGAATATTTAGTGAAGTTTTTTTGTCTTTTATCCTCTCTTAAATTTTGTCTAATTTATGAGATACTCTTTTCTGTTTGCATGTGTAACCATTTTTTCATTCCCATTATTAGAATAAGTTTTATATAAATTGTATCGACATTGTTTGAATGAGTAACGCATCTCTACTAATGATAAAGGAGAATGTGTGTGTCTGTTTGTTGGCGCTCTACAGGGCAGAACCGCTCTACATCTCCATCAGTCCGCTGGACTTGGAGCTACGAAATTTGGCGCGAACATTCTTTGGAGGGTGGGAATGTGCACTTTGGAGCCATTTTTTTAAATTTTAATTAAAAAAATAATCGAAATTTTGGTGTTTTTCCTTAATAACTTCCGAAAACAGTGCAGCACAAAAATTATTTTTATGCCATCGGAAAGAGCAAAAAATTACCTTTTCAATTATATTAAGTTGCAGGAAAATTTTTTCGCTAATTTTAATAACCTTTTAAAAAGATTCTCTGGCATAATTTACAACAATACTTTTCATTGTTGCAAAGCAATTCAAACCGTTTTCATTCGTTTAAATATTTATTTGCATGTTTCTTTTTCATTGTTGAAAGCTAAGGTAATGTTTAATTATATGTTTTAATCAGCATAATTTCATACAGCTAATATGCTGCTGAGCATAAAATGTGCCACGACATTTTAAAGTTAAAATCAAATGCATATTTTGCAAGGGAATAAGAGAAGTTGATGCCGACAACTGGCAATTGTATGCTACACGACACAGACAGTTACTCGACTTCATTAGGGGCGTTCATGCAGACAATGAACAGAATAGGTGCAAGGCTATTGGAAGAACATGGGTTAAATATCTACCACAATCTGAATTTTAAAATTACGTTAAGAGAACCATGAACATAAAATGATGCAAGATATTCAATTGAAATCATATTCCCGGCGAACAAGCTGGTCGCCGAAAGTGGCTAGTTTTAAATACCGTAAAACTTCGGTTAACCGTCACCGTCCGGACCTGAACTGTAACGGATAATCGAATAGACGGATAACAGAAATCTCTTGACACTTATGTACCGAAATGGGGTTTCAATCCTGGGTTGAGACGAAATTGGAAATAAAATCCTTTATAAGTGAATAATACATACATATTGTATTATTTACAAAACGATCAATATAAACTTTAATATAAGAGTAGTAATGTACTGTAATACTATAAATGTACTCTACATTTTCTCTCTTTGAACGATGACGAATAACAGCAACTGATGGTTAAACGAATGACGGTTAATCGAAGTCTTATTGTACTTAAATAATTAAAGATAATTTTTTGATTCGACATTATTAGTTTGTTTTAGGTATATGAAAGTCTCTTTTAAAGCAAAACGAGGGCTATTTTAAGACAAACCAAATAATTTTAACTGAGGTCAGATGACGAGGTTGACATACCTCTCTTCAAACTTCCGCACCACACCGACGGGAGGAGGTTTGTCCCACGATGTCAGACTGAATGGGCCTAAAAGAACGCAGTTTGATGTCAACGACAATTGTTTCCCGCATTCTCATTATAACAGTCAAATTCATACTCCCTCAATATAAAACTGAAAATTACTATACTTTTAGTTCTTGAATTGTTTTATTTTATTAAAATTGCGCAATATTCCATTAATAAAATATTAATGTGGAGGAGAATTTATACTTCATTTTATCTCGTAAGATGACTTAGTTAATAATTTTACACCCAGAGGGCAGCACGAAACAGCCAAAATGCCATTGAAGGACAGTTGCAGAAAGAGCTGACGGAAATAAATTCCTGCACGCTACGGGGTTTTCACTTCTTCCCGTGCAGCCGTAAGAGAAAGAATGCTCACAGCCTGGGAGCAAGTCCGATACGGGCGTGGTCATGTATTGTTAAAACCTTTTATTAAGCCTAACGGCTCTTAGCTTTCCTACACTAAGTAGTTCTATAAGCAATTGCTGTCATGAGAATATATAATGATTACCTCTAAAACTCTTTATTAAACTGTAAATATCTTTCTTGTAAGTATAATGAGTGTTTCAATATGTTTGTGTTTGCTTGACACGAAGCCTATTCATTTTAGTATACATACACTTAGCACACTGCCGAGTCTCTAATCCCCCCCCCCATTCTACATTAATAAACACTGTTATAATTAGCATTGTTCCGTTTCCTGACACCCGCAAAGATTTGTTAAGAGAAAAACAGGGCAACGCCGGATTCTCTGATAGTTTGTCATAGATGTTAACTGCTCCTGATATTTCAAATTGTCTCTTAACATGCAACACCACCCATCTCAATTTTTTGAAATTTCAGAGGACGAAAAAGCTGAATTTTTCTCAAACAATAACGAATATTTCTTAATTATTTCACATTTGATATAAACAAGAGAATACGCGTTCCTACAAGATGTGAAAAAAATCAGAAATATACGTTATTAGCTATGAAAAATCCAGTTTTTAATTCCTCTTTGAAATTTCAAAGTTGAGATAGCTGGTGTCGCTTGTTAAGCGACGAAATGTAATTAAAGGTACTTACAACTCTAATTAATGCCTATGCATAATGTGAATGGATCTCATAATTAAAAGTTTATTCACAAGCAGAATGTCACTTGTTTGCTAGTAAATAAATGCCCCTATAGTTGCAGAAACTGTGTATCTTGAAGAAATCGTTGCTAATACCATATATCATTCTGGACATCTATAGGCAAACTATTTGGCATACGTACAAATGCATAATTGATTTTATAACTCTGTAATGAAACGCTCAACTTGCACTAATTTTCTTGGAACTAGCTGTATTTGGGAAACAAAGGCTGTTCTGGAAACTCTGATTAATGGCACGCAAACATATAGAGATAAGGAAATGAAGCGAGAAAAGTTCCTGGCAAAGTTTCAGACAGATATGTGTTCTGTTTTGTTAACAACTGTTAAGAGGAAAATGATTTATTCCATTCAGGAATCGGACAGATAGAACCATTAATTCGCATCGGATATCTGCTATCAGTTGTCCAAAGAGAGAGAAAGAAGAAAGTGAAACGAGTTTTATTTTTTAAAAAGTTAAATGATTTTGGTTCCTTTGTTGATGATGCATTTTATAGTTTTTTTTTTTCAGTGAAACCAGTAGTAGTAAACTCTCGAGTAGTGCTTTATCCCAACTGTCATAAGGATAACGATAGTGGAATGGTTGTTGTTGATGTGGATACAATGTAGCACAAGAACCAATCTTGGTTTTGTTGTGCCAAATAGAATTCTCGAGACAAAGGGACGAAACGCATTTATTCTACTTACCGTTATGTTGAATTATTTGTCTCTTCATTTGTTTTGGAATACTTTTAATCAGCGGGCTTTTGCCAGTGTGGAATTTAATATAAGAAAATATTGTTTTCTTTGAGTATAAACAACAAAGTAGACTTTTCACTTCCGGTTGCCGTAGCATTACAGCTTTTAATGCGGTTACACAGTGATCCAATGACGTTAGTGAATTATTCTCTGGATGTTTTGTTTAATTTCTAACTACTGATCTTAATGAGTGTGTGCTAGGCCTTCAAGGTTACTTAGTTCGGTTCCTATCATAGGAAGAGGAAAAAGGGAGTGAGAAAAAGATGTTTTAACGGTCTACCTGTCGCAAGAACTCCTCCTAAACGGTGAATAGTCTTGAGAAGAAATTTGCACATGACATTCTGGTATCCGTTTTTAGACTAATTCTACTTTTTCAAACTTTCAAAAAAAATTACTTCCTAAGACATTTCATTAAATAACGAAAATTAAGCCAATTTTCGGCGTTTTACCTCAGTTTTAAATTTATGAAACAGTGAATTAATCACTTTCCCGAATACTGGAAGTTATGGCACTGTATCAGTAATAGCATTCGAAGTTACAGAGACTTCCAAACGGTCCAGCAATTGCGGATAATTTGAAAGGACTGATATTAGAGTTATGGAGTGAAGACTGCATTTACCAGGATTTCGGTTAAAAAGCGTAATGGTTTTTAATTAATTTTATTCCTACGCAACACTTATAGTTGCGCTAAACAGATCATTCAGAAATGCGATCTGCTTAGCACATAAGCATGCATTCAAATTTATGAAACAGTGAGCATATTGAATTAATCTTCCACCCGCCTCGCGTGTGCAGGAGATACTTGCATCGTGCATCGTTTTACATATTTATATCTTGTTTTACAAAAATAATCCGTATTTGTTAGCTTTACAGTAAACGAAGATTATGTAAATAACCAGCGGGAGTGGTCTCCCCTAAAATTTCTCGTATACTTCCCAAAAAAGATGCTGTTTCCCTTCCCCCCGCGTGGATAATAAAAATCCGAACCTACTGTAACCCAGAATCCAATGACTATCAGAAGGTTTTTCATTGTAGATTATAGTGATTGTAAAATATTTAGGTAAAGAATCAAATTCAAAGTGATGCATACCGATTAAAACGCATCTATCACACACTTCCACTCTTGCCGGCTCAAGGACAAAGTGACGTAATTCTTCCGCGTGCACAGAGATTGCTACCAGCACGCATGCGTATGGAGAAACGGATTAAAAAAAATTAATTATGCAATTTCAACGCCTTTTTTTAACCAATTGAAACGAAATTTGGGAACAGATCTATAATTAATGTTAGCAACCGCCATACCAATTTTTATTTATCTAAGCCGAAGGGTATAGGAGATATAATTTTTACAAGTATGCGATTATACAGTTCGACAGGCCATCAACCCTTCGACGGATTTGGTCCAAAATTTGAAACGGGCCTACATTCATAATGATAAAAACTGTGTACGAAATTTGACCCATCTAGCTATTCAAGTTTTTGAGTTATAGTGTTCACATGACTGCGGACAGACAGACAGACTTCCCCTAGGCGTATTTTGTCCAAAATTTTATACAAACCTACAAATGATGTGTCAAGATCACATACCAAATTTCATCCCCGTATCTCTAATAGTTTTCGAGTTATCGTGTTCACAGACAGACGGACGGACACAATTCTAAAATTGTCTTTTTCGGACTCAGGGAGGTCTAAAACGTGGAGATTCGTCAGAATCTCGAGTTCGAATTTTTTGACGATTACAATATTTTCTCTTTGTATACTTCGTATACGAGAACGTAAAAATTGCACTTAAATTTATGAAAGAACGATATAAATATGTAATGCGATGCACAATATAAGTATCCCCAACTATACGTGCGCCTGTTGGAGGGTAAATCACTGTCCCGAATATGCGAAATTATGTCACTATTTCTTTAATAGAATTCGAAGTTACAGAGACTTCCAAACTTTCTAGCAATTGTGGATAAGTTGAAAGGACTGTAGAACCGCAATAACTGATATTGGAGTTATGGAGTGAAAATTGCATTAACCTGGATTTCGGTTAAAAAGCGTAATGGTTTTTAACTCCCAACTAATTGTTTGTGTCTCGCATCTGTGCGTTAAACCTTTACACGCGTTGGAATTTACAAGAAGCAGCATTCTATAAATGGGCTATAAATATGGTGGACAGAAACAGCATTCTCTCACCGTTATGGCCCAAAGCTTTTAGCTGCAAAGAAATATTTTCCTGAAAGTGCGATTTTTCATTGCGGAATTCTTTGCTAATTTCGGGCCCATTTATTTAAAGAGACTATTTGAAGAAGAGCGCTTAAGTGGAAACATTCTGCTTTCGCAAAAAGGAATTCCGTGGGGAGAGGGGGGGGAGCACAACAAGACAAGTGATGAAAAATATACAGACTCGGTTTTTCTTCTTCTTGCATCAAAATGTTCAGTCGGAGACTGGAAGTCAAACGTCTAGGTGAAATTTTATTTGAATTTATTCTGTTAGAGAATCAGGCATTTGTCTCTATTATTCGTCTGATCTTTCAGCAAAGAAAACGGTTAATATCAATTATAAGTATGATTTATATTAATAATAGTTACTGTGGCGGTTAAGTTCAGACTCTTTTAAAAATGTTTTAAGTTAATGGAAAGGGAAATATTTATGTTTGTACCCAACACTTAATGATGGTTCCATTTTTGAAGAGAAAATTTAGAAAACCCCCTAAATAATTGTAGATATCATAGATTAAAGTGAAGATATTTTTTTAACTCTTTGGGACACGAAAGATAATAAGATATATAATTATACACGTGAGAGAAAGGACGATGTAAGGATTGATTCAGCGCTTTAAGAAGTTGAAAAATATTGTTATTGATTTGTTTCAATTCCTAAAAATTAATCTGTGCGATTTTGCTCTTATATGGTTTTTATAATAAGTGCTATTCAGCAAGAATGTGTAAAAGATGCATCATTCAGGTTTAGAAAATAACCCACCATGCTTCAAAGAGTTAAGCATAAAATTTATGTGTAGAAATAAAATTACAAAGTTTATGTGTGTGTTTCTTATATGGATGGAAAAAATTGGTTTGCAAATCCATTGGACATTGGTTTCCTGAAAAAGACTTTCTGTTACGTATTTTTCAAAAACTTTTCGCCAAATGCATGATGTCACATTAAACCTTTTACATTCGCGACGCCTTTCCTGTTGTAAAACAATGTTTCAACCCTCCTAGCGTCAGGCCCGAGATATCTGAGTGAACTTTTTTCCTCTCATAACGGCAGACCCGAGACTGTCTCGGGAAAGAAAAGTTCCATATAAGTGTCAGACCCGAGATTTTCCTTCTACAAGTTTTTCTCTTCCCCAGGTCCACGCGGCGACATAATGAAAGGGAGTGTTTGTGGTCAGCGGAGGGCCAGTTTGACCAACTTTTCTGGGAATACTCAAAGAAAGGTCTTCTAACAAAGGATTCTGTCACAAAGAATCGAGGTTAGAAGTCATCTGTCACTGCTGAACGATAACAGGTCTAATAGACCCCCCACGGCGCGAAAATGACCACAAAAAGGGGGCTGAAATCTTTTTGTCCAAAACCTCACAACTTGAAGAATAACCTTCTCTTTTAACGTGACAATTTCGTTAAACTTAACAATCTGAAAGCCTAACGACTGGAGGGTTAATGCAAGGTTACTTGAGAATAGTAAGTTTAGACTCACAGAGAGCGAATGAATTGATGACGTCGCATTGGGAGCACGCTTCTTCGTCTCAATGTTACGCAGCGGAATAAATAAATTGTTCGGGAGCTTCTTTAGCAACAGAAAAACTTTTTCTAAGCTTGATTTTTTTTGTAGGAACGTTGTTAAAGAGACACATTACGAAAGAATCAAAATTTGGAGAGTTTAATCAAATTTTTTAATAAAACGCAATGATCTTTCTCATATGGTCTCTATGCAAGAAAGGAGATAATTTCGTCTATAGCTATTCAACTTTAATACAGTTAAATAAAAACAACTCTAATTTTTAGTCAGCGGACGATGTTTAAGAAACCCAACCGAAGAATAATTTTACTTGTAATTATAAAATACACATTGGTTTAAATATTGGTTTTCCACTTACTTCATCTGACTAAAAATAAAATCAAAAGTCTTTGAGAAATTTCTAAAAAAAATTTACCATTTAAATAAATTAAATTAACATTTTGAATAAACAGTAAAAAAAATAACTGATTTTTTACATAATTGCTTTCATCGCACAAATCGTAATTGAATTATATATATATATACAAACATAAACAAAACCAGAAACAAATGCAATAACAATTAAGACAATACTTAAAATAAAGAAGTGCAATTTCAAAAGAAGTAAACTTTAGGAAAATTTTAGGAAATGGACAAAATATGATAAACATAGAATCTGAAAAAAATTTAAATGTGAGAAAAAATACATTCTATAAATGATTTAAATATGAGCAAAAAACTTCACAAATGCGGTAAATGCGCCAATGCAGCAGTACAACTGAAAAGTGAGAAATATTAATAAAAGAAAACATTAAAAACACGTTGTAAAAGAAAACATTGAAAACATTGTTGTGGTGTTAGAAAACTAAAATTAATAGGAATGAACCGTTAATTTAACAAAATTGAAGGAATGATAAAAATCGGTGTTTTCTGAACTCTGGCTTTATTGCTAGAAAACACCGAATTTTATGTTTACGCTCGTTCGGGATTTCCCTTGCTGATGACGCGTCCCGGACGTTGGCGTTTTGTTCCTTTTTATTGTTTTGGTTTTTCTTTTACAACGTGTTTTTAATGCTTTCTTTTAATGTTTCTTTTATTAATATATATATATTATCACACAGAATAATAAATATGTTATAAAATCTTTCGAACAACATAATATCCAATATTTGCTACATTAATGATAAACGATTGCCTAATTGCTAATTATTGCTTATTGTAATGCTCCATCTTTATCAAACTGCCTTCTATTTCGACCGATTTAGTTTAAGTGCAGATCATTGAACTCGCAAGAGAGTTAGGAGAACTGTGTGTTAATCATTTATTTCCATTAACTGCAATCGTTTTTTATATGAAATTATCTACGAAGTTTTTATAAAAGCAATAAAGTTCAGATTGAATTATAATCTCAGTTTTTTTGTTGATAATTAATGCGATAGTTTTAACGTCGAAGGTGAATCGTGCTAATTGGATAAGGAATGCGATTTATTTCGAATTTAAATTAGATTTGGGTGCAAAAAGTGCAAATAATTTTTTTCCTTTCAAATGGATACATTGAAGCGAATAATTTAAATTTCATAATCTAATACAGAATTAAAAACGTTTCGTTGAAAAAAGTCATGAAGAACTGTAAAAAAGAGTATTAAATATAATAATGCTATTAAGTTGCTTTAGGATTGCGATATTATTCTCATGAGTACAGAAATAAAAGTTAATGTGTTTTTTAGATATAATAATTTAAATTAAGATATACATGACTTACTTGAATCTTTTTTTACACAAAGTACTGTTTTAAGACGTTTTAGCTTTTCGCGTATGAAATTAAGATTTTATTCGTCTGACTAAAAGTTCTCTTAAAAATTAAAACGTATTCATCACTCTCATTTTTAAAAAATTATGGTTTGCTTTTCAATTAGAAAGTCAATTTAAAGTGTTCGTTATCGAATAACTTTTATTTTTAGTAGAAGAAAAGTTAATTGGAAATTATTTGGAAAGTAATAAAAAGGATCTTCAATTGACAGACGATTTATAACAGTTACATTTTGTCTAATATTTATTCATTGTTTAGTTTTAGTATTCTTATTTCTAGCTTTTCCCTTAGGTACCATGAAAATATCGGCGAGTATTCCTGAGAAATTTGTAAGGAAGGCACAGGCATTCATAAAGTTAAGAGATTATGAGAGTTCGTCCATAATAATTTTTAATCGAATCTAACTGAGATTCTTTATTATTATAGCTTTTGATGTCAGTTTTCTGTCATGTTCATAGAATACCTCTTCCTACTTATTATTATGTCGCTCTAGCAAATGCTAAAAAGTAATAAGTAGTTATAAAGCCAGTTTGGCAGATTATTTAAACATTAGGAAAATAAAGATTTAATATAAAATACAATTTTAATATAAAATTATAAGAAACTTTTAACATAAATTTCCGGATTTCATGTATTAGATGTCGAAAGAAAGCTTTCAAAAATCATAATTATTTTGGAGTTCTGTCAGTTAATTAGATACTTGAAGTCTTTGTTATGTCAAAAATATGTCACAAAAAATGAAATTTCGTCGTAGCTATTTCATTATCTCTTTTTAATACTTGATGGCTTTATTTTATACTTCTGGAAACCAATTTTGTTGAAAGTATAATAACTTTACCCAAAAAACGGATGAATAATGTTCTCTCTGTCTGTCAAAACGACAAAATCAAATTAGTATTACAAAAACATCTGTGGATTTTTTTAAGAAAAGAAATTTCAGACGCAAAATAAGTAAAAAATTAATAAAATCCTTGACTTTTCTAACCTTGTCTAACTTTTTTATGACAAGCAATGTTATTAAGTTTTTATTTTTATGTTTTGTCTTTTTATCTAGAAACCAAATACGTTTTTACTTTTGTAGTTTAGTTGCATAAATTGTATTTACAAAGTCACTTTAATCCACATATATTGGAAAGATGTGAAATAATTTTAGCTGTCAAGTTCATATCTTGTGGCTGTGTTCTTTACTTTCACCTGTATAATTATTTTTATTCATATATTTTTAACCTGAAGACTTAAGATTGAAATAAGCTAAAGTAAATTTCTGTCAACATTTCATGATGCTGAAAATAAAGCATCATAAATTCTTTTTCGTGACTAAGGCAAGCTCTCTTTTTCACTCAATATGACATTCATTTTTAGGTAATTATATAAACCAACGTTGAAACAAAAACGCTATTGAAGAGTGAAGACTTCAACAACGTGAAACCAAAAAATCGAGTTTACATTATTCACCTAGTTCACTTGATATGTTGTCTTTGAATTTCTTACGGAAGTTGGATCTTCTGCCTTAGAAAAACGAACAAGAAAAGGATGGTTTCTCAGTGGATTTTCTCACTGATTACTATAATTTTGATTTTCTCGTGTACGCAGTAATCCAAAAGAAAGTAATATAATAGTCTCTAGATTTTGACGAATCTACACATTTTAAAACTTCCTGAGTAAAAAAAAATTTTTTTTGCTATTACAGTACATATAACCGCGGTTAATCGAACTAAAAGGGAGGTCACCGTTTCGGATAACGAATTTTTCGGTTAAATCATGAACATCTATTACGATTTTGTGTCTAAATTACAGTATGTAATTCTGAAATTTTTTAGTGTAAAACGAATTCAAAACTCTCTTTGTAGGCTGCACTTATGTTCTTTGTTAAAGTCAACCCTCCGCCGGGCGCAATATTCGCACTGGCGAATTGGGGCGCAATGCGCTTGGTAGGCATAGGTAAAC
>BGPR01008576.1:0-62692 GCA_013235015.1 Araneus ventricosus | reverse complement strand
TTTTGAAGTTGAACTCAGCCAGACATTTCCTGCCTCACTGCACAACAGATAATTATATTTCCATCGAAAATCCATTACATACTTCCTCAATTCGTCAAACAGCCAGGATTGAAATATTTCCTTAAAGCAGTGTATGATTCTATTACAGTTTAGAAAATTAAGATTCACCTGAAATAATTAAGAAATGCACAAAGATTTGAAAATTTGGTGAATGTAATTAAGTTTAAATCCTTAAATACCTTCTTATACTCAATTCTTTAACTGACTATTAAATGAATGTTTCCTTTAATTCTTTCAAGCCTGAATTGTTCGGAAGATTGAATGCAAATATTATACACGTAGACATTCGTCAATCTTCAAATGGTGAGAAGAGAATTAATCAAATATTATTAGAAGAATCATATGCATTTGATATTTCTATCATTTGTGAAGTTATAAGAAATTGCAGAAAGATTCTTCCAAAGTCAATTTACATGTTCTTCAATTCATTAATTAGAATTATAAGAGTAAATTTTTTCGGTTGCAATCAAAATCAGTTTCTCAGTATCATGACTTTATTTCCACTTCACATCTTAAAAGTTGATAAAAGTGGAGTTAAATAAGTGGAGTGTGTGTAAAATAGAATTACAAGCTATAAGTAAGAGATGAAAATGATTAAAATTTTAGGAATCTACATCTTGAAAGTACCTTATTTTATGAGTTAAAAATATTTTGACGAATAATTTTTTTTGTAAATGAAATAATCGGTGCAGGATTTTAGAATAAAATCCTTTCATTTTATGTCATGTATGTTCCCTTTTAATTATAAAATCCTTCATTTAGCAAATGATTTGAGAATTCAATTAAAAGAGAAACAGAATAGAGTGCCTCTTATGATTTTAATATTTCTCACGATATCTATTTATCTTAATGCAGTAGTGGCCGCTTGTAGTGATCGCGGATATAACGATCATTCGGTCGTAGTGATTAAAATAGCTAAGAAGGATTTCCCATGTCTAAATACAGAGACATTCCGCCGGTTCTAGTGATAAACAATTCACTTGTAGTGATCGGTTTCGATGGATCGGACAGGATATTAGCACAAGGATCTGCTTTCACCTTGGCGGTTTCATCACGACCAAACAAGAAGTTGAAAATCCAGCCGATCTTCCCGAAGAGGACTCTGATGCCTGGATAAGCGTTGACTTAAATCTATAGAAGGTTGAAAAACTACAGGAGAAACAAAATGTCAAGCATGCATGAATCGATGACATCACCCCAGAGAACATGATAACAATAACTATGAAGATGGGAAAGAAGATAAACCATCATCAACCTAAGAAACTCTGCAAGACCCTCATACTTTAACCCTCTCATACCGAGCGAAGTGGTTCCGGGCGTTCTAAAAATTTCGCCATAACAGCGACAAAGGCCGGTCTGAGGCAGTTAGCTTCAATTGAGGGGAGTTGAGGTTCTGAGATAACTAAGGACATAAGCGCGGTAGGTGGTCCAATTTTCCTTGCCAACCACAACCCATATCCGCCCGCCTTAAGGGAAGGTTATAGCAGGGGGTTAGGTGACGGGAAACTGACAACCCAGGTTCGGAGAGTCCAATTCATGTCGTTTCCTTCCAAAAATTCCCGGTTTTAAGGGAGCTAGAAGAAAAACGTGGCCTCGGGATTAAAGACTTAAGAAGGTCATTGCAATACCGTGCTGAATCTTTTGATCAGCATTATTCATATGAACGCTTTATCCCACGAATGACTGAAAAAAGATTACAGTCGATAACTTTGTTAAGAAAGCTTAAGAAATTAATTATTTATAATTTTTTTTTCAAGTCTGTTCTTTGTATCGCTTTTATTTTTCTAGTTAAAAAAATCAGCACATATTAAAATGTTGTGTGGTCTGTTTTTCTGTTATTCTTGTATACCTATAGATTTGTATTATTTTAAGGCATTTCGGATAATACTGATAATTCAGATGTATTGATCACTTAGGCGTCTATTGTATACACTGTCTCAAATTTTTAATATTATATCAGCAACTTACCATTTCAGTATAGAAAAAGTATTAACAAGAGTCATTTTTTTGGAAAGTCGACAGTTTTCATCATAATTAAAATTGCTTTACAGGTACAAAAGTCATTAACGTTTAAAACATCTTTTTTGGCCAGGGCTAATGTAAATAAGGATTAGGCTTTGGAAATTTTGGGCCATTGAGCTCTTGCGCTCCGTTAAATCCCCCACTAATGATGTAAATGTCAACGGTCATCATAACAACCTACATAAATGCGACCATATTATGAAATATTTCTTGTAATGACAGAAAAAGTTATTTTCTTATTCTTCGCATTTCTTGTTTCGTTAGACAAAATGTATAAACACAGAAATATAGATAGTCTTTTATAAATAATTTTATTAATTTAAATTTTTTCTTAAATAATAATCCAAATTCTTTTTTCTTACCGTAGGATGTTCATAGCAAGATCATGTGCATCCCAGATTCAATCATAGCATGTTTGATTGGATGTTTAAAGAAAGAAATAAATGGTAGCAAACTTTTTTAGGTCTTCCAAACACGGGTTGTTTTATAATAGCGTCTAAAACACCATATTTTCTGTAAAAAAAAGATATCTTGGCTATATTCATTTTGAACGGCAATACCAATAGGATTTTTTATAAGAAATTTACTTAAAGTAAACCTAAAACTGGTATATAATGTAAATTTAAATTTTAAAATAAACTGTGACAAAAGGCAAATAATTATTTATTGAAAAACTTATGAAATGTAATAATTAGTTTTCCTTTCATATAAAACAGAGGAATTTAAATGTTCAATGAGCGAAAGCAGAACAGGAAAGGAAAAAAGCATTAATTACCCAATTTCAATGTTAATCTTTTCTTATGAATAAAGTTTTTCCTACGCCCACTCATATAACGCATCAACGAATATTCAAATTAAAAATGCTATAGGGGTTTTCTATAATTTTCAAAAATGCAAATAAAATCGAACATAGCATATAAAAAGATCAGAAATTCGAGAAATTTCTTTGTAAAATATTAATTAAAAGACTTAGCCGGAGGCTTAGAATCCAAATATGGTTTATACTTTTTCTTTATTACTTATTTTCTGAAAAGAAATATGTATTTTTTAGTAGAAAAGAAAACATTTCCTCCTAGGAATTTTTAATGTAATATCGGAGGCTTAGTTTATAGCAAAACTGAATGTTATAGTGAATGGATAGCCTAAATTTCATACATAAACAAAAATTCATAGTCTTTAAAAATGGCAGATTTTGAAAATAGCAAATATTGACAAAAAAATTGGAAATTTGATTTCTGATAACATTTTATTCTTCTATTTGAACTGTATACTAGAAGCTACATTTTCCCAAGTTAATTTAAGAAAACCTTACAAGTGTCAACAGAGACTAAAGGGGTCTTTAACTTTTTAAACATGTCAGCAACTTATACATTGGATCATGTTACGAATGGATTCTCTGATTTCTTTACAGAGAAGGAATTTAAAAGTCAGAACTGCAATAAAATACTTAGTTGGTTAGTATTAATAGATCCATAAGATTAGGTTTTACAGGCAAATTTTAAAAAATGCTTGAAATGGGATTCTCATCAAGCCAATTTTATTTTATTTATTTGTTTAATCATTTTTAGATTCACATATCTTGGAAATGCCCCATGAATAATAAGTTTAGATACTGCATAAAATTTATAATAAATATTTACCTTTCAATAAGTCTATATTTTAGGTTTCGACTTGATTCAGAATTTTAAAAGTCAATTTTGGTCTAACATAAAATGAAATTTTAATTAAAATTCCATGCGCATAAAAATATTTACTAAAAATTGTCTTATCAACAATTCTGGGCAACTGAATCCCAGATTTGTTCAGAAATAGGTTTTAAGTAGTAATAATATAAAATTTAAGGAACAAAATAAAATTTAGAAGGCACTTAATATTACATTTTTTAAAACCATTTTTTAACAATTTTTGAATGTATTTATTTTAAAAGAATTTTTAAGATACTTAATAAAAATAAAATCCTATTAATGCGTATAATTTCATAATTCTAATGCTGTAAATTATAAAGCAATTTTTATGGGCTTCATCTTCCGCATAAAAGAACGAATGTTTTCTTAACAAACACCGAAAGTTTCTTTAAAAAAGCCATTATATAAAGTCAAAAATAAACGAAAAAAATATTCGAAATATTTATAAAAAGTTACACTACATTTTAGAAAATCACAAAGATTTCCAATCATAAAATAACTGAAGAAAGCATGCTGTGGAAATTCAAAAATTTGAAAAACTCTCAGAGTTTAAAATCTCTACTCTTTTGTTTATATTGCTTTCCAGAAAATTTGGACCTGACAGCTTAGAATGATGAAAAGCATCATGGTAATAAAAAATATCATAGCAGGTGCAAAATTTTTTGTGATGATTTGCATCTGATAGATAAAGCATAGAAAATAATTTTTACAGAAATAATTTTAAAAGAACTGATGAAAAAAGAAAAATGTAATACGTGAGATTCTAAATATGTACTTACAGAATTTGTCTATACAATAGGTACCTTGTACCTATTGTATAGACAAGGTTTAAAATAAAGTTATGGTAGAAGTAAAAGCTGTTTCTCATCAATTTCCAGTGGTTCATTTGGTCAGGAAAAATAATAATAATAAATCCAACATTTTTTCTTAAATTGGGAGTTTGTTTTCTCTTTGATTTGAAGCGCTTGGATTAATATCAGGACATTGCCATTCACAGACATATTACTCGTTAGCAGTTTAATCGGCTGTATAATTGATTTAATGGAGTGCATTTTATCGCGCTAAATACTGAAAAATTGACGATCAAATTGGTTTTTAAGAATAATATTAATGCATACTAATATGTGCATATTTCGGGATAATTTATATTTGGCTAACTTTGACAACACCATCAATTTTGCAATAACAATTGTTGTTTTGTTATGCTTATTCTACATTTGGATAGAGACATAAGGAGCCGTGTTGTGGAGTTTGGAGTTTGAGAATAAAATTCAAGAGCCGATTCGGTCTAAACTCCTTTGCGTATGTAGACCTGTTGAATATTAAATTTATTTAGACCAGATGTTCGTCTGTTGGTGTTGGGAGGGAGTATGGACAGCGTTTCGGCTCTCATCTTCATGATTTGACTGTGGTTCTCAGCATTATGGATTTGCCTTGGCCCAAATTAGCTCTCGAGAAGTTTGAAAGTAGAATATATAAAGCTATAAAGTCGTTTCCCTACGATGCTAATCTTGGCGACTTGGCGATAAATTTGGCGGCTTGGCTGCAAAGTTGGCGACGAAAGGAATTTTCCAGAAGGACTCGAACTTCCAACCTATTTCTATTGGTTTCATGAACTTCCTAGAGATTACGTCACTTCCTACGTAATGAAATCACTTCCTATTGGAAAGTATAAAGGCAAACTCTCAAGCCAGGAAGAGTCAGTTGGAATTTGATCAGCAAGCAAGCTGGTGAGCTAACAAGAAACCTTTGAGCGCTGTGTTGAGATTTATTGGTAAACTCTGTTATGAATTTTTACTAGTGCTGTTTTAATACTTATGCTATGTTTCTTTTCATAGAATATTTGTAAAATCAAGAGCTTGATTTTTTTTAAATCCTGCTTACTGGATTTCATTCACGTACACCCACAAGACAATTTTGTTAGAATATATTAAAACTAATTATTGTCAAATTTCATTATGATTTACACTTTTGAGTGCATCCCGCTGGTCCTCTCCCAGCTTTACGCAATTCTTGGGTAGGATGGCCCAGTGGATATTTAGTTACTTTAGAGCAGGGGTTCTCAATCTTTTTTCCCTCGCGTACCCCTTGATTAGTTTTTTCATTTTCGCGTACCCCCTACTGTCATACCCCTCCCCCATCATCCGTCTATGCAAAGAAGTTTTTATCAATAATGTTAAGGGCTTAGCAGTGGTGTAGTCGCAAAATAATCGCTACCGGAACGCTCTAAAAATAGTGCCGGAACGCTCTAAACTGGGTGACAAAAATCGCGCTGTTTTAAGGATGTTCTCACCACTTTTTTACCCTCATTTATTTCTCTTGGAAAAAAAGCAGCGCCGGAACGCTGCTCCGGCTCCACTACACCCCTGGGGCTTAGGTATGGTTAAAAGTCAAATAACGCGAATTAATGGCATTTGCAGGAGTTATTTTTAATTTTATATTTTGTTCCAATTTTAAAATACTATTAGTTAAACAGCAAAACAAATAAAGACAGTATTGTAATAATTTCACATTAACTTACAAGGTTAGCTAAAATTTACACTTCGTAATTCAAGTGCAAGAAAATTTCAATGCAATCGTTGAGCTTGTTTTGGAGCTGAGTTTTATAAAATTGGGTTCAAATGAAGTAAGCTATAATCTCATGTCTGGAACTGCGTCAAGCTTATTTCAATATTTATTCTTAATATATGAATAAGACGAGAATGCTCTTTCCACAAGTTCTGTGTTCGTGGTATTAAATATTTTATTGCTTTAACACCAAGTTCTTGGAACTCTTCTTTCACTGCTACCCAGAATTCAAACAAATTTCTTTTTTTTTAATTCAGATTCTAATGAAGAATCATTGGAAAGTTCAATTAATTTTTCTTTTTCAGATTTAATTAATTTTTAAATTCATTCAATTAATTTTTCTTTTTCAGAGTTAATTTTTCAGCTTTTTGAAAAAACGTTTCGTTGAATGGATTTAAAATTCACATATCTGCATCACTGCGGTTCGGATAATATTGTCTGAATGACAACTTATGTCCTTTTAAATGTGCTATTATACTAGGTTTTACTTATTTTGTTAAATTAAGTTCGTTCTCAGATAAAAAGCTGTGAAGTGTCTCAAAAACTTCAGACTGTTTTTTTTTAAATACAGGATTCCCAAAAATTCAGCTTCTTAATCATAGACTAGATTTTGTTAGTTACCTTAAAAATGGTTATGGAATGGTTCTGTAATCCTATAAATTAAGTTTATTTATTTCTGAAAAAAATGTCAGATAAGTACACAAGCTGCTGCAACCATTCACTTTCATAAAATTTAGAGCTCAATGTAAAAGGGTGGTCTTTAAAGAACATATGAACTTCATTTGTCTCAGTGCAAACAATCTTGCGCGTAGATTTCGTCGCGAAAGCCATCTCACTTCTGTGTGCAAAAGTAACGTAATATGTAGGCTGCCCATGTCTCCACACAAAGATTTTTACAATCGGGTGTTAGTTGAATTAGCTGCTAAATGGCGCATTAGCAAAGATGCTTTCATGCTGCCATTTTATATCTCTCCACAAACAAAGCGGAGTGGTTTTTGACAATCTTCATCGCCCGTAGAATATTTTCTCTTCTTCGGAGACGCACTGATATTTTGAGTTTATTTTTTTAACAAATCAATTTTATTTCTTACCTGAACAGGCCAATCAGTTGGCCTTTGCACTTCATGATTATCATCTTGGTGATACACAGTTATCTCCATAGCTGCCAAATCGGTGGTTTGAATTTCAGTTCTAGATGCCGATCTCCAGTTTTCAACCACTTGTCCATTTTGAGAAATCAAACAATATCGAACTGAAGTCACTCTAAAGATAAGCACTTCAAATTGAGCACGCATAGCCTACAAACACCAGTTTTGTGCCACAAACCAATAGAATTGAGCACCCATAAAAGCTCAAAGCTTGACTTATAAGGACAGTCGTTATTCATTATGCATCCCAATCGAGCAATTAATGATGTCTGCGTTTATTCATGCTTTTAATAAAAACGTAAAAACAAAAATCTTAGAGAGGATTCCGGATTGTTCTCTATAAGCCTTAACTAGAAGAACAAAAATAAAAAGCATACCACACTGGTTAGCCACCAGTGTGATGATTCATGAATAATCGGGGCTGGTGAAGACAAAATATGAATCATTTACCAAGTTTTCTTTTGCTTTCTTTTTTCTTATTTTGAGCGTAGGTTAGACTAGCACAACTTTCACTTTTAGTTTTCACACGAAGTTGGGAAAACCACAGAGAAAAGGAAAAACAAAATACTGTAACTTTTTTAATCCTTTATATTTTCTTGTGTCCGCCATTACCGACTTTGATTTCGCGTACCCCTAGGGGTACGCGTACCACAATTTGAGAACCTCTGTTTTAGAGTGAAATAAAGAGTAGCGTGCCAGTTTGGAACAATGGAGTAGTCAGATTATATGCATCTGAGAATTCCAAAATTTTATAATCGGATAAAATTTCTTCAGTATGAAACCACCCAAAGGATTTGTTAATCTAACAATGAATTATTCTAATAATAATCAATTGATTATTTAGTTGAGATTTAATATCTGAAAAATATGATGATTTTTAAAGGTGGGGTATTTTTCTATATATTACGATGTTTCAACTTCCTGTCTTTTAGATATGAAATGAAAATTTAAATTATAAACAAAAAATCATAAAAAATCCATTTGATGTGTTTTGTTGTATATATAGGTAATGTTTGGTTTAAGAAATACATCAAGAACTTCACTTAAAAATTTCTATAAATTTTAGTAAGAAAATTGAGCCGTGGGAATATGTGCTCGTAATTTAGCATGTTCGCAATAGTCGCAGAAGGAAACAAGATGCTACAGGTGTCATTTTCACATATTACTATAATATTCTAGGTATTTAAAATAACACTTCAAAAAATATAGCTTTCAGTGTTATCAAATTTATTGATTATAGATTGGCAGTGTTCTATGATCTTTATGTCACTCACCTGGTTTGGGAGAAACAAATATCATGCACGCAGCATTGGCTGAAGAAAAAAGTGGCCAGGAAGAGAAATTCTAGCAGATGCTGAATATAAAAGTAATTTCACGAACTGTGATTACTAGAGGAAAAGGCCTTTTACCTTAACTTCAATAAATCTTGAGCTGAAAGAGAAAATTTTCATTTTTTGTTGAGAAAAATGCAAATATTTTATTTGTAAAACTATAATCCAAATTATAAATGAAGAGAACGTGGACGACATAAAAATAATTTCACGAACAATGGTTACTAGTAGAAGAAACCAGTTACTTCAGCTTCACAGAAAGCTTGAGCTGAAGGGGAAACATTTTTTTTGGTCAGAAGCATATGCACTTTATATTTAAAAAAATTATTGTTGAAATAGTAAATAAAAAGGAAGAGGTGGTCAGATATTAAATATAAAAATAATTTCAAGAACTATGATTAATAGAAGAAAAAGCGTTTTCCGTTAACTTCGCATAACGTTGGAGCTGAAGGAGAATGTTGCCGTGTTTGATCAGAAAAATATGAATGTTTATCTGAAAAAATTATATATAATTTTAAGGATCTGTCGTTTCAAAATGAAGAGAAAACATTTTCATTAAAAAGTTAGTTCCTGAATGGCCAACAAGAATATGAAAAAGGGATAAAATGCTTGAATAAAAATAAGGTATAAAAGGATAAAAGGGATAAAAGTTCTAAAAATAGATGGGCAGACTCGAAAGAGGCATTTGATACAATTTCATAAAATGACAAGAATTGTAACCTTAAAAGAATTTTGAAAGATATGCCACAGAAATTTAAGATCTATAGAGATTCCTTGAACTCCGAAATATGCATTTTCTACCCTCATTTATTTTCTTTCGTTTCCTGAAAGTGTGGAAGACGTCGGGAGCTATTCCGCCTACGCCACCAAGATGATGGGGAAAAGTAATCAGAGTAGGTGAAACGTCTGGGTATATTATTGCATATTGCATATCGATGACAAAGGAATAGATTTTGAAAAGGTGTCTTAGAAGAGCGAGAAGGAAGTACTACTAGAAAATATAATACAATGAGATAATATTCGTTGTTATCATCTGTAATGAAATAATTAAATCTTTATTTTGTTATTATAATAAATGCGGTAATAACTAGTAATTTGACCTGTTCTTACGGACATGCAAATATCGAGTCACTGACAGTTCCGAAGAACGCCAGCAAAATCGAGTTCAAAATTCCTTAACAAAGTACACTGTTTCATATGAAAAAAGAGCAAAATAACCAACACAATTTCTCACAATTTGAAATTCTTATACGCACTTTCAAACTTTCCTAAACACAAAATCTTGATTAATTACCAAATAACATAAATTAAAATACAATCATAAGGAAAATAAAGAGAAAAAAATAAAGCTAACAAATATAGATATACAGGAAACCACAAATAAAAACTAAACATGCAACACGCTTCATCACAAGAAAAAGACTAGATCAACCTATATGCAATTTCTTATCATAGTTTTAAATTTTCCTATACAAAATTTAAAACTGTCCAATACACAATTTCTTTAATAATAACTAACTAACAATAAAAAGTAATAATAAAGAAAATAAGAAGAAGAAAAAATGAAAAGAATATAGGAAGCCACAAATTAAAACAGTACAAACAACAAATAAAAAAAAACACAGTTGCGGCTAGTAAACAGGCACGAGAATTTACAAAAACAAGTAGTTAAAACATAGAAAAAATGACACTTTTATAAAAGACATTTAATATATATATATATAACAAAAAATAATAAATGCGGCAAAAACATTTTCGGGAATATTGTACTTACGCTGCCGCAAAATACTAGCCAATAACGTTCACCTTTTAAAGCAAAGCTTTATGGCTACTCAACAAAGATGTAGACGTGTAGTTGACTCATTAGCAAAAGATAGTAGATAGAGGAATAGTAAGAATGTGACTAACTGCGGTAAATGGCATCGTTTCAAGTTATGAATGAAAAAGTTAATCAGACGCGCGGGAGCTTATTTAGTGATAACTTTTAATGATTGTATCCTCTAAAGTATGGTAAAAGATTTTAAAATTTAGTATGTCTGAAAGAATAAATATGTCAGTTTTATTGATTTGAACCATGGAGTATTGTTTCTTTGATTAGACTAGGAAATACTTTGCTAGGTGCTTTATGAAGGTTAACAAATTGGGTAAATTTCTATAAATCAAGTCACAATTTTGTTATTATAATAAATAGGTTAAAAACATTTTCGGGAATATTGTACTTAGGCTGCCGCAAAGTTAACATTCAATATCGCTCACATTTCCGAGCAAAACTTTATGGAGACTCAATAAAGATGTAGACGTGTAGCTCAAGTCATTAGCTAAAGATAATAGTACATTTATGTTATTTCAGCGAAAAAAGAAGTAAAAATCAGAAGTTGGAAAATAAGCGTGAAAAATGTAACTCTCTCTCGAAGTTTACAATTATTCTGTATCGCAGTCAGTATCATTAAATTCCTACCCTTTCCTGACACAATGAGCCGTACAGTTTATTTATTTTAGTTCTAGTTATGCTAACTTCCCGCTTCGAAGCAACACGAGGGCTATTTTGGGATGCATCTCGTAATTTGAATAGTGGTCAGATGACAAGGACGACACCTCAGTTGGCCCTCCCTCTCCAAACTTCCGCACCACAATAGCCGATGACGCTTCCCCCTATGATTTAATGTGTAATAGGCGCAATAAACAATAGATGTTCAGTGGAATCGGGTTTCGAACCTGGAACCCCCTGATTCCTAAACCGAGACTTACCACTGGACCACTGCGGACCACTGGCCCTCACAGATAAATTTACGAGGAGCGTAAAGAAAAATGACAAGAAAGGATGCGTCTGTGTGCGAAATCTAAGATTCTTCCAAGCACCGTTCTCCCGCTTCTTGTACTTATGTAAATAATTTTACCTCTCCGACTGATTTTGCGATTAAGTTTGTAATTATTCACTATCGGTGTTTGTATCATTTTATTTCTGCTCATTATCGAAATACCGGCCAGCACCAAAAAATTAAGGAAGACAGTTCTTACCAAATGCCATATGAGAATGCCTCAATGAGTCAAAAGAACTGAACGGCGCTTAGAAGAGTCCAACCTGTGGCACACAAAGCCATTTTTTCATGGTAAGTATGGCATTTCTAAAATTTATTTCTTTTGCATTAATATTGATTTCAAACATCCTTAGAAAATTTTATGTATGTATCACAACTGAAATTAGTGCATTTTTTATAAGTTTTAAAATAGCGTTTTGTGAATTTTGCTTCATAAGCTGCTGATATTATTCCTTACAAATATTAAACTCACATATTTATTATAGATTTTTCAGTTAAAACCTGTTTATGAAAAACTCTTCAGTGTGTACATGGTTTCATGTAAATAAAAATCTTTCTAATCTAATTGATTGTGATGCTGAAATGATTTGTTTTTTCAGATTAATGAACAAAAACTATAAATTGAAATAAACAATAAAAGTAACAACGGAAAGAAATTGCCTGTGAATATTTGGATCTCAAAAATGCTTTTTCATTACATTGCTTTCCAAAATATGTCATAAAACTCTTTTACCCGATAAGCTTCACAAGCCTAGCTTTATTATTTGAGCATTTTTTGGAAGTTGTTTTAGAAGAATGTAGCTAATTTTTTCTTAAGAATCAATTTTTTTAAAAATGTAGAATTAATTTCATGTAGCTTTTTAAATCTTTTTCGTTAACATAAGAACATTTAGAAAAAATTTAGTTATAGTTGCGTCCCATTTTGCAGCAACACAAGGACTATTTTGGAATGGACCTCCGAATCTTTAGCCATGGTCAAATGACAAGGACGACATCTGAGCTGCCCTCCCCTCTTCAAGCTTCCACTTCACACCAGCTGGAGGAAAATTGGCGCCAATGGATTTGGCACGCATCACACTCTCTTACACGGTTGTCTTTATGTGGAATCAGGTTTTTCAGGCACCGAAGTTAAGACAGTACCACCAGGCCACTGAAGTCCTCCGTAATGTACTGAATATAAGGTACACTGTAAAAAAAATCCCGTAAAATTTACGGTTTTAAACTGGCAGCTGGGTTGGTTGTGCAAAACCGTAAAAGTTACAAAGTAAATCCGTAGGCAAAACGGTTTTATACCATACAGGAACAAGTTTTTCCCGTAAAAGTTACGAAATAAATCCGTAGTCACAACGGTTTTTTACCGTATGAAATCAAGTTTTCTCCGTAAAAATTAAGTCATCGAAGTAAGTGACGTCATCGATTGAGTTGTTTTTCTCCTTCTGTTCGAGTTGAGTTGAAATGTGCATTATCAATTAGGAATATTAATTAATCAAGACTTAATTATTAATTTCAATTAGCTTAATTAATATAATTTTTAATTGAACTTACTTGGACGATTTCGATGCAAGATTGTGATAAAACTTCTAACTCCTCCGAGCCGGGGATCGAAACCGCGTTCATAGAAATAAAAGGCAGTCGCTCTAACCACTAGACCACCGGAGACTGCGTTAAATAAAGAAAAAATAATCTGTTTGAGTTTTAAAGTCACTATAGCTCTAGTGGCGCCACCTAGTGGTGTAAAAATCAACTATTGCCAGAACACGTATTTTAAGGTTACGGAGATGGAACCCTATTAAAAACATGAAATGAATACAATAAAATTACATTTAAGAAAAGGGAAAGTTATCGTACGGAAGGCAATACCGTATGACGAAAAATAGAATTTGAACTGGCGGTTTTAAACCGTTTATGGCTGGAGCGAAAAACAGTGAAAAACCGTTTTTTCAACAAAACAGCTTTAAACCGTCAAATATACGGAAAAAGTCCGGGAAAAAAACGGATATTTTTTACAGTGTATAACAGAAATGTTTTAGATGTCCAATGATTTTAAATATAAATTTAGAATTAAAAAGGAGCCAAAGATTATAAAAATCGATAAGAGTTGTTTAGCGACAATGCGAGCAACGATACATAGTGATAAGCGAATAATTATATTTCTAACTCTATTGTCGTAATCTTGTCTTTCTGTTGCCCTTCACTCTTTTATTACTAAATAAATTTTAAAAATAAATTGGAGCCTTACATGAAAGTTATGTATAAATTAAAAGATAAAAGAATACTGAGATTTTTTTCCTTTTTCATTGATTAATTTTTAATTCTTGATTGATTTCTTTGACTTTATTTTCTAAATTATTCTATAGAATATATAGATTAATTTTTAGTAGGATATATTGCGTTATTTTTCATCAAATATATGTATTCGTAGATATATCCTGCAGAATTCTTATAGATATGATGGTATCAAGGAAAGATGCAATTTACCAAACTTATGAAATTTAATTTCAACGTTTTCAGAGATATTTAAAACAAGAATTTTCTTTTCTTTTTATCTCTTAATAGAAGAAATGATGTCTTAAGAGATTTAGAGTCTATTTTATATGGCAATATTTTTAAATAAACCAACATTGAAGTAAATGTTAACCGTTTTACTATTGTACATTTCATATATTTCTTAGAAAAATGTAATTTAAGCTTAAATAAGCAGAAATAATTAAATAAATATTGAAAATTTTGCTTTCGTAATTTACATATGCAACAAATAAGTGGAACATAAACTTCAAAAAAATAAATATTTCTCATATTCATTTATTCTCAAAATGGGGCGCAACCAACTAGGATTATTTTTTTTTATTTTTGGTTAAGTTGTGAATCCAACAGACATGCAAAGTTAGGCATATTAGTTAAAAACTTTTATTACAATGAAAGTAAGCAAAGAAATTCTATTAATACAAAAATAGAAAATAAATTTTCCGAAATTTTTTTAATTGATATTAAATATTGAAAGAATACAAAACTTATTGGTACAGGGATGGGATTAGAAAAAATACGCAAAATTTTTACCCTGCATTTAATAAGGCCGAGGAACGCTGCTCTAATTAGAACAGAAAAAAGTGCTGACAAGCTAAATGAAAACTTTGGAAAACAATTTATCTATTTCATGAAAAAAATGCAACCCGAAAAGATGACTTAAAAACATGATATGAAAAAAGATATCGTGATCAGTTCTCAGAAACCATTTTTCAGAAAAGACACTTATAAAATAAATAAAAGAATCTACTGTTTCATTTTACTCGCCGCTCCAACTCATCTTTCTCCTTTTTTTTCTGAAAACCTTTTGATTCCTGACATTCGAAGCAGATGCGAAATAACTTGTGAGCAAATACAAATGATTAAGATGTTCAACAGAATAATATACTCTTGAATATTTTCGAATCTTTAATAAACAATGAATTTAATATAGGAATGATAGCAACTGTCATTTTATCCTTCTATTAATTCGAGAGTTAACTGAATTCTGACGTGTAATTAATTCCATTCTAATTTAAATTAATTTAATTAAAATATTTTATAAACCAATGTTCATTAAATGCTAATTTAGATATTGGTAAAATGAGATTTTAAGTAGTTAAGCGAAATATTTCAGCTAAATAATGGAAAATCTCTAAAGTAGTAGGCACCAAAAAGTGCTTTAAGTTAGATGGATTTGTTTTCTTGTACGTGTCAAATTTTGTTTGTATAATAAATACAATTATAAAAATAACAGTTATTCGAAATTTAGTAATAAAATGTATTATATAATTATCCGCTAAATATATAAATAATGCCTTTGAATTAAATATTTTTGAGTTCATTAAATGATTAAAACTAGAGGTCTCCTAACGGTCGAATTTCGACCGTAATTCATTAAATTCTTAAGTTTGAGCGTTATTGAGGTTATTTTTTGTTGAAATAAAAAAAACCGGGCGGTTAAAAAAATAAATGCTGTCCGACTGTTGACCACAGACTTTTATGTGCTTGACATTCAGTATGAACGTAAATACAATGAATGTTTCATTTTATTTTATTTTATTTAATGTATTAGTAATACATACTATATATAAATTCCTTAGAGACAATCTCTACTCTGTGCGACTGTTTCACCACAGATTAATATGTGTTTGACATTGAAAGATTTAAATCATCTGCATTTTGCATTTCACTCCGAAGAGTTTTTTTATAAATAATCTAAATAACTCCCTCTTGGCGTGGACTTCACTGCGGGAGGATTAAATCAATTACAAATCATCTACTCCGCATTTGCTCCGCTAATTTTTTACAGTGTACGAACGTAAACAATGAATGATTTTTTCTATTTAATTTAATGTATTTGTAATACATATTATACATAAATTTTATCTTTCTGAACAGACAACCTCTACTCTGTGCGACTGTTTGACCACAGACTAATATGTGTTTGACATTCACAGACTTAAATCATCCTCATTTTGTATTTCACTGCGAAGAGTTTTTTTACAAATAATCTAAATAAACTCCCTCTTGGAGTGGATTTCACTGCGGGGGAAGAAATCAATTACAAATCATCCACTCCGCATAAGCTCCTGAAGGGATGCCAGACCCAGGAACAATCAGGAAACAGCGAATGCAGCCTGCGACAACATCGATGTAGTGCAATGCAACAAACATACGTGTCCAACGATCAGCACACTCAGAGAAACCGGCACACAGCCACAAAATGGTGAAAATTACCTATAAGTTCTATCAGCATTACATAAATTTTATCTTTCTGCACTCCTTCTCCATATGAACTTTAACTATGCCAAATCTTACACTCCTCCGTGAGAGTAATTTTCTTAAAAAGGGGTACAAAGTTTTCTCTCCACGTATTAATATATGGATATTTGCTGTAATTCCAAATTATGATATTTTCTTACATTAAACACTCAATTTTTAACGCTTGTACTACTGTAGTTTCATTTGAAAAGTGGAAAGCATCTATAACTCACTAACTGATAATCCAGCGTTGTTCTCGATCCCTATATTTTCATACGCCCGCCTCAGATTTATTTTCTATAAATATTATCACTAACCTTTCGAAACAAACTTAAATCGCCTTTGAATCCTTTGTTGTTGAATAAAATTTTTGGCTATAGGTTTTATTACCTTATAACAGTATGGCTCGAAATGAGAACGCCAGAAGAAAATTTATTCTAAACTTTTAAACAGTGTACCATATAATAATTAATACAACTTCAGAATGATTTATTGTACTATAAAGAATTTTCCAGGAGTTGTTGAGTAAAAATTTAAACTTTAGAAAAAACTTTAGAAATGTGAAATCTTAATAAAATTACACGTTGCAATATAAAAAACCAAAAGACAGAAAAAAGAAAGGTAGAGTGAATGAAAAGGCCAGAAAAAGAATATTTAGGATGTACATAAATTGAAACACGGTAGCTTAATTCATTGTCTTGCAAAAGAGAAAATAAACAAATAGAAATACGACAAACTCTCTTTCATACGGCTGATACAAATAATAATACAGAAAGAGAAATAAAAGTAAATAAAATAAAATAAAATAGAGGAAAAAATGCAAAATTCACTTCCTTCAGTACGTCTCAAAACTAATCTATACTTATAAAATTCAATGTTTGCGCGTGTGTGTGTGTGTGCGATGTCCAGACGAATCTATAGCACTTACGGCCATGAAATTTGGCACACAGGTAGACGTAATGGTGACTCATTGCACCTCGAAGCCGTAATTTTTAAATTTTATCTAGAAAATTTTGTATTTAATGTTTTGTGTGGTTTTGGGTTATTTTTCGTACGTTTACGGCTGTAGTATATTTTCTACTGATCGTTGAAAACCAATAAATGCACCATAGGATAGAACAAACAATTTTTGTTTCAATAAAGTTTGTTTTGAATTTTTAACATAATTTACTGAATGTTGAGAAATTTTTAAATATTAGTCACTTTTCATTTATGTTTTTAACTTTCAAATCTTATTTTCTTGCATCCGACATTCTAATAACGCTATCATTTTCAATTTTTTTAGGTATAAATCGGAATATTTATCCCTGTTTTAAAACAAGAATGGTTAAAATATCTTTTTTCTCCGATTTTCTATGATTTTTTTATTGATCAGTTTGAAACATTTTCTCTCGCATATCCGAATCGAAGAAGCTTTCGTCCGATCTAAGGTTACTCTGAGTTCCCACAATGCATTTCAACTATCCGATTGGCTGGCGGTATCAAGCGACAGTCACGTGATACTCTCTATCATTTTATTGCGTCAGCTAATCTTAATTACTTCATTTTACTGATCCAAAATTCATTTGATTTATTTGCTTTATTCGTTTGATCGTCACGCATACGTGCTGATATCTTTATTTAAAAGGAAGTTCCTGCGTGTACTTTAACTAAAAATCGAGGGTGAAATCAATAATATTATAAATACACATTTTGATTTCGTTTTCAAAACATTGGGTTTTTTTTTTTTATTTTGTTGAAATCCTTATGCCACGGACAACGCCATCTGCGTACTGCTAATAATATATAAAGAGAAATAATAAGAAAATGAAAGAACTGATAAATTAAACACCGTAAACATTTCTTTTCTTCTTGTACATATTTAAATAATAATGGAGAAAAGCCAAAATTGACAATAACACCCGAATTTACGACTTAAAATTAAATAAAAAAAATTTCGGTGTTAGCTCCCTTTTGTGCTAATTCATCACTGTGCCATATTTGGTCCAGGTAAGTCAAACGGTCAGGACGTGCGCAAAGATAAAAAAACACGTACATTCATAAAAAATTGCTCTTTTGTATAAATATATAAATTTTTATAGTACAGGTCGTCCGACACTTGTTAGATATTGTCGCAAAAGTCTTTCTGTGGGTGTATGGTGTAAACAGTCCAAGAGAGAATGAAGGTTTATTCACAAATATGCAGGAAAACACGTAGCACAGGTACTGGAAACAATAGTTCTTGCACAGATTACCAATGTAAACAGACAACAATTCACAGGTAATAACAGCTCTTGATATTTAGCAATACAAACAATCAGCAAATAACTGGTGCCGACAATAATTGCACTTTCAATAGCGCTCAGCTCACCAGCTCCCCATCTCGCACAGCAGAAGAAACTCTAAAGTCGTTACCAATCTATCAACACTACTCAGAATTATCCAAAACATTAAAAGTAAAAAAATTGGAATTTTGGCCGACAATCGACTTTTCAACGTGTTCGGATAATAGTTGCAGGGGCATGGAGTGGTGTTATATTATGTCATTAACCCGAATTCAACGGACGGATTTGCGATGATTTTGATGTGACGCTTTGGCCATTGAGTGGGTCAGAGTAGATCTTGATCTTTAATTATTTAATCCTCTGACTACTAAGAGTTTTCAAAATCTGAGTACAGTTGTATACGGAGGCTTGCTTACTAATTGATCTGTGGAATGGATTCGCCCGCCCCGTTCCCCCTTTTCTCCTCACTACGCATGGTGGGAGATATGAATGGCAGGCCTTTCATCTCTTATCTCTCCTCTAAGGGTCCCTTTAGTGACCACTCGCACAACTTCCTTCTCCTCCCTTTCGCAACAGCAGCCGGCCGAAATCCTCCCCACTAGTATAGAAGTTGCATGGACGGTTACGGGCGGCTTAGGAGTCAGAGTGTTAAGCAGATTTTTCTCAGATAATTAATAAAACTTACTGTAACCTACGAACTGTCAGGGAACCATCATTATCGGAATTGAAAAGGGGATTCTCATTATAGTTTTGGCATCATACGAGTCGGTGCTTTTAGAGATGACTTACGCTGAGTCTATACTATGATATTTTATACTATACCATATATACTACTGAATACTAAGAGATTTTTCTCCGAAACGGCGAGGCAAAAAATATGATTCTGATAGAAATTTTGAGAATAATCTTAAATCTCTAAAATGCACGGTTTGATAGTGCATGTTATATATAGTAATGGTTTTAGATGTTCAGAAGCTGATATGACATTTGATTAAAACTTTCATTATTTTATTCAAACTCATCTCCATACTTAATTTTATTTCCATTCTAACTTAGAATGTCTTACATCTACTTGAAATTTGGTGAACTTTAAAAGTCATTCTGAATTCGTAATTTCTTACTGCCCACAGAAATTTAAGGCCAACGCCTAGAAAAATGTAGTTTAAGGAATAGTTTTCTAATAACAAAGATTTGCAAGTTCAATGCCAGTATGACATACAGTGAGAGTTTTGCAAGGAGTGATACTTAGATTCGGCAATCATATTTAATCCTAATTTTATAGGCATGGTAACTCCATTCTTCTGCAATTGAATAAGGACTCTCCAGTCTTATTAAATACTAAGTTTTCACATGTTAATTCATTGTATTTAACACAAAAAATGAAGTGAAAAAATCCATGTATTCAGAAAATGATTCATTCTTCAGGATTTGCAAAGCAAAACTATCATATTTATTCCAGTATTTCTCTCAAATACATACATGTTTCAACTTAACTCTCTGGACCCGGCTAGAGTGAGAATTCCATTGCCTCAAAACCTGGAGTGAATTTTTGTTCACAAAAACAGAATGGAATCGTCACGTTCTTAACAGAAATTCCAGGAGGTCGACACCTATGGTTGTCCGATCAATTGTCAACAAAGAAAGGAACTACATTTTTCCTAAAAAATTCAGCCAGTCGCCCGAAACCACCTGAGTACGGCTTCTTTCGCACGGGCGTTTTGAGGCGGTATAGGGCTCATAGGGTTAAAGTAATGCCTCATTTCGTATTCTTCATCCTCTCTTACGGTTATTTTATGAATGAGTCTAAGCAGTTTCTTGTAAGGAGTGCACTATTCTATAATATCTTCTGAAACCACTTCTCTTGCGTTGCTTAAAAATCTAAAATAAGAAAGTAGAGTTGGATTATAACAGTCCCTTTGTTCGCCAATTGTCCTCATATAAGGTTTTCGGAGTTAGGGCAATTTTAAGATCCAGTTTCTCTTTTATGAATGAAAAGAGAGACAATAAGTGGCCGTTTATGCTGATTGTGCAATGAACTGAATAGCTTCTATTCCAATTTTCGAAGAGAATAAAAGTTTCAACGGTTTCAGAAATACATAGGCAGGATTTTCCTAGAAGAATTATTGGGTAATTTTATTATGCAATTGCATGGGTTTTATTCAAATCCTGCTCAAGGAAATAAGAAAATGTTCGACGCATTTTAAAACCCACTCAATAGCTGACTGCGAAGGAGGGATAATTCCTGAGGCTATGTTTGATATTTCATATGAATTCAATAATATTTATTATTGTTATATTTACTAAACTCTTTAACACAAAAAAGTACTTGATACTCACAACAATATAAAAATATGCATACATGACTTGTTAATTGAAATAAATAAGTGACATTCTGCTAGTAAAAGACAACAGCAGTTTGCTGATATGCAGCCAGAGGCATGAGAAAAGATAACTCTTCTTCTATTATTCAATTAACAAAATTTAATATTCATATAGACATTTTTTGGTTAGTTAAAAGTCGATTATAAGGCAGCGACTGACAATGAAATCTTATAAAGCATCACAATATAGTCTAAGACGTATGCATAAACAATTTATTCAATTCCATTTTATATTTTTATTTTACTTTATAAAAGGGAAAGAAGAAAGAGAAGATGCTATCCTATTTTAAGGTCTTTTGTAAAGCAAATCATGCCTGAGATAATGTTTTCTTGAAAGATTTTTCTACTAAATTAAAGAGGATTATCATTTAGTAGACAAAAATCGGCTTCTACGGCCGAATATAATTTAATAGACAAAAATCGGCTTCTTCGGCCGAATATAATTTAGTAGACAAAAATCGGCTTCTACGGCCGAATATCATTTAGTTGACAAAAATCGGCTTCTACGGCCGAATATCATTTAGTAGACAAAAATCGGCTTCTTCGGCCGAATATCATTTAGTAGACAAAAATCTGCTTCTACGGCCACAAGAGATTAATCCCTTACTGTAATTATAGGTGATAACAGAAATGAAAGGTTTAAGTGGACACACGACTTTTAAACCTTGAAAATTTTCGATTTTATGAAAAAAATATGTATTATTTCTTTGTCTTTTCTGAACAATTTAAAACAATCCGCGTTAAAAAATTCCCATAATTATGAAAGTTTTGAAGGGAAATGTATCAGTAATTCAACGTAAACATTGAATATAGACATATATTTAAAGCGCTATATCTCAAAATGTGTTTCTTCGATATGCGCGCACGATATCTCAAGAACTATTGAATATTTTTACATAAACGTTTAACCGAATATGTATTTTGTTACGTTCTACAAATTGAACCACATTTTTGGGCATATTTCTCCAAAGACGTTCTATTGAAGGGGTTAGAAAAGTTGAAATTTTAACTATTTTTAACATTTTTATTTTAAATTGGTATATAAAGTAGAAGTTTCATCTGTAAAACTGTTGATTGGTTAACTACAAGATGAAAGAAATGTTGAGATCTTTAACCCTCAAAAGCCCAGTGTTGCCTTTAAGCAACATTCCCGATTTTGTCTTCTAAAATCTTGAGAATCAGACTGAAGCTCTAACGCCTGCTCTTGCCAATAGGACACATACTGAAATTTTTATTAAATCAATTAACAGCATATAGATGGCAGCCTAAGTGCTGATGAAAAATAAAAATAAATTGACGTTTTTCACTTGAGACTGCACCTTTCTAGCTTTGTTTGTACGCTTGATAAAACCATATTTTATTCTACAATGTTGAAGGAAATTTCTTATCCGTATTATTAATTATTAGAATTCATCTGTGTTTGACGTAATAGAATTTTGTCAAAGAATTTTTTTCTGAAATAAAGCCCAGTGTTCTCAGTTGGTAACAAACTGGTTTTCAGCTATAAGCCATACTTCAAACTAAATAGAAATTTTTAAAGTATTTTTCCCATGATTTATTCAAGAAATGAAAGTCAGAAACATTTTAAAAACAAAATTTTATAAAATCGTGATTTTAAAAGTTAAATAAGAATGTCATTCAAAAAAAATTATAATAATATCTTTAGTGGCGAATCCAGAATTTGGGTCTGCGGAGGGACTGAAGTCATATAAAATTTGTATCGTAGGTAGTGACGAATGTCAAACCTCATGTCTTATATAAACCAAAACACTTTAACTTTACAGACTTTATTCACCTGACAACAAGAATCATAAAGAACAATACATTACTTTCGATAATTTAATAAAAAATACAATGAAATAACTGGCCAAAGAATGTCTTCGACCGCGTCAATGCTACAAGTACAAGTGGAATGACTAGAAAAGTGGGAAAATTTTCGAAACTGTTAAACCAGAAAGCAATGTTGTCACGTTTTCATTATTTTTTTAAAAGCGAAATTAAGAACAAACAGTTGTAGTGATTTTAAATAAAAGCAAGAATTCTGGCTTAGCTCTGGGGAGGGGGGCTGCAACCTCATATCCCCCTCCCTGGATTCGCCACTGAATAACTTTAATATTCACAGTAACTATGAGGAAAACATTATCCTTATTTTGACTTTAGTTTTGTTAACATTTTTTAAATTTTCTTTCATTTAACTCTGTAAAATTTCCGACACTTTTTCAGAATAAAACGCAAAACTGAATTATAAAGGTTAGATATACTCTCTCTACATAAATAAGTAAGTCGAAATTAGTCTTGTTTTAAGAAACTCATTATACTGGGCGTATTTTTAATTCTCTATATAAGTTTAATTATCCTTCTTTTCAAAAGTAACCAGCTTTAATGTCCGAATATGATAGTTTCAAAGTAAAAACTGAAAGAAAAATCGAATAAGTTTTAGATATTAAATAAAATTATATCTTAAAACTTCAAAGCTTTTCGTTTTTATTCAAATACAACCAAGTTGTGTCCAAATATAGCAACTAAGAAATTCTAAAAGCGAGTTACAGTAATTAGTTGCTGTATTGAAGGCAGAAAATGTTTATGTAGATTTCGCATAATGTCACATCAGAAAATTTTGGAAGCCTTCTATGTCATAGAGAATATTGCAGTTTTGCAATTAGAATGGTTAAATGGAAATAATGGCCAAAAACAAATATAAAATAAATATATTGAATTTAAGAGAAACTCTAGCAAAATTATATTACTATTTATAAAACTTTTAGACGATATATATTGTCTTTCCATCACTAGAACTATCGCCGCAAAATTGTCTAATTTACGGCGGTCGCCATTTCTAGTAGGTAGAAGCTTATTAAAATGTGTTTCGCAGCATAGTGGTGCGAAGAATGAAAAAACTCCGACTTCCGTTGGATTTCTCCTATTCGAAATGGATCTTCCCTAGCATAATCAGTTGCTATAGCGACCGCCATAAACTAGATAATTTGGCGGCGGCAATTCACGTGGTGGACAGACAGTACCGGGTTTTTATAATTAAAGTTCGCCTATTGAGGTGGGACTGGCGCCGGTTCTATGGCTCCAAGCGAAACAAAATTTCAAATAAAAGAAGAAACATATTTAAAATTTTCGTCAAAAGTTCCGCTCCGATTTTTCTGTTCGTTTTTTAATTTTCTTTTCTTTCAAAATTTGAGTTGGACGTACTGCAAGTGATGCACTCAGTAAAAATAGGGGAAAAGAATTTTGCATAAAAACAGTATTTTGAACGAAAGAAAACTTTGCATTCAGAATTGAATTTCAAATTTCGGCAACGTTTTCTGTTAAATTAAAGAAAACTAAAACAAGCTATACAATTTTAGGATTATAAATGTTGCCTTAGATAATTGCGCAGCTCCACTTATGACGAAAATTTTGAATATTTTCCTTTTTTTCAGTTTTCGCAGAACGCTTGAGTTTTACTACATGCTTTTGAAATTTTGTTATATTTGGAGTCGTAGAACTGGTTCTAAAGCCTTCTGAATGGGTGAATTTCGATTATAACAACCCTGTAAGCAACAGATTTAATGTAAATCATTATACTCAAGAAACTGAAATTTTCTTTTTCCTTCCCAACATTTTATCTTTTTAATTTCTCTCACTGAAAAAACTCACTTTTCCTCATTCAAGAAAATTCTCGTGCAGATTGAGGACGGTATCGCCATAAATGAAACGACCAAGTGGACAAATCTTTGAATGAAAGAAAGAAAAAACTGTCAAAAAATAACGTTGCTTAATAGAAATCGTTTATTTTTCTTAAGTATTAATGCCTGCAGTGAACAGACGTGCCTTCAGTGTACGTTTCCTTCTACAGATTAGGAAAGGAAACGTACATGAAATGGCCATTTCTCTTCATACATTTGTTCCTTCTTGTATTATTAAAAGCAACGAAGCGCTGCTATACTGAAGAACATTGACGTTCACATAGAAATGAGATATCGATCCCATTTGTATGGAAATTAAAAGGTTTCGAACTAGTTCTTACAAAATTGCTTCTAAAAGAAGTGCCGAGATACACAGATGTTGCAAAAATGTAAATTATTTGTTCTTTTTGACTCATAGCCGATGCTGCATTTCCAGTTCAGTAAATAACTTTTGCTTAATTATATTGTATTTTTCATGAGATGTTGTTCGAATTCTCTCGAGGAGTTAAAAAAATGAAATATTTTAATATCAAGCTTATGAAGATTTATTTACAACATAGATATTAAAAGCAAAGTACCTAGAATTTTATATTGATAAAAATTTTAAATAAGTTCTTCAAAGATCCTTCTAACGCCTTTAGTAAATGGATTCTATAATAATTAATCTTATTATTCCTGCATATCCCTCATATAGTTTTAAATTAAAAATGTGAGAAATCCATTATTTAAATGAAATATTTGTGTTTATTAAACATATGCAGTTGATTCTAGAATCACCACAATGACGATTAATTTTCTGTACTTACGAGAATATTGTCATTTTTCTCGAGAATATCTGTCTTATGCATTAGTTTTCAGCATAAACAACTGTTTTCAGTACTTGAACCAAAGAATTTAGATCGCAAACATTGCCAATTCATTAAGAAAGATGAAAAGCAATTTTTATAAAAACTAGTCGTTTTGAGAAAAGTAGACCTCGGGCCCCCACAAAAAATTATTTACACAAATCTTTGATTCAACAGTATTAAAAAACTGACAATTAAATATCTGTTTTATAAGCATTTATAACATTACCATTAAATGTCAGTTATTATCGTATTATTGAAATAAAAATGAAGGTTTGTTTTTATTAGTACTTATCAAAACCTTTACAAAGACGATTCAAATGTTTTTATGGCGCCAAATTCGCCAAAACGTTGAAATCAATTAATCGAACACTCTCTCTTAACGAATTCAAAAAAATAAAAAATCCTTACGTATACATCATTTTTTGTTGTATCAAGGAACATTTCTGAAAAATTCTAAGAAAATCGAACAACGTGTTTGGGCGTGATAGCGTTACAAACAAATTTACAGACAGGAAAAAGGCTGAATGGCTGAGTTAAAACAGAGACCTCGCTTCGCTGGGTCAGCAATTAAAATTTTTTATCGAAAAAATAACAATAGAGAAGTCATAATGAATTTAAAATACCGGTTGTTAAGTGTAAAGGAACAGAACACAATAAAATACATGTGAGATTAGAAAAAAGCCAATATAAAATTTCTTTAGATTTGAGATCAAATTGAAATATAAAAAAGAATTTAAATATGAAATATTTATATTTTGATTGGGGTGAGTATCAAATAGCTAACAAAAGGACTTATCAGGATGAACAAATGAAACATTTCTGAATTTAGTGTCTCTTTTGTAAAATTAGAGTCTACAACAATATCTGTCTAATAGGCAATTCCCTACTAACATTTTAAAATTAATAAATGATAAAGTATAACGAAGAAGGACTTTTGTTAAAATCACAGTGGTGTAACTATATTCAACCCTCGTTTTTGAAAATTTAACTTCTAATAAATGTCTGTAATTATAACTCCGATAAGTTGTGATATTCACTACCACACCTATTGTTAACAATTCAATATGAAACATTTCTGCTCGAAATTAAATAATGAGCTAATGGCTCGTGTAAAAGCTTACTGTTATCTCTTTAAAATCCATTGTAAACTTTTCTCAGAAAATTTTTCAGTTTTAATGAGCTCGAGAGAACTTTTGCGTAATTAGTTTATCGAGTAGACAAGTTATATTTTCATAGTTATTCTATATATTCTATTCAGAGACATTAGCTAATGATCTTCCGAACAGACTTAAGCCATAATTACTGGAGAGTGTCATAGACAAAAGAAACAACAATAACGAAAATATACAGGAATTTTCATGCGTTTTCATTTAATTTGACGTGTTTTATATTTGAAAAGATAGAATTTTGCAATCAATTTTTCACTCACTTCCTTATGTAGTATAATTCTGAATTTGTTTTTGAATTCTCTTGAGGAAAAACTCCTTGGGCAACAACAAGTACAATACAAGGCTTACATAACTAAGTAAAATACTCAATAAAAGGTTGAAGGAAGTTTAAAATTAAATGATATAAGTGCAAATTCGAAACAGAAAAGGGGAAAAAATAAGAAACAAATGTACAAAAATTTGTCACATATATACGAATACATAAATAGTATTAAGCAATGAAGTGAATAAAACGAGGGGAATAGATAACAAAACATATTCAAATTTAAAAGAATGGTATAAATGTAAAATAACTGGTCACATCTACACAAAAAAGATGGATAATAACGAGAAACGGAGTAAAAGCTGAACAAGGTGGGGGAAAATGAAAAAAAGATTAAAGCATTCAAAATTACAGTTCGTAGAGGGACGAGACTCATGTTTATATGGAATGCCGCTGTTGAAGAATTAATTCAATTTCATAAACCATTTTTATTATATGGCTAAGTTCCACGAAACAGTATATTAAAAGGTACAAAACGCAAGACAGAGAACAGCAACACAAGTATACAGAAGAAGAAAAGAGATGACTCTAGTAGCGCCATCTACCATAAAAAGGAGAAGGCAGTGAATTGCAACCGCTACAAGTTAACATTATTTAGTATTTTAAGAACTTAATTGTAATTAATCGATTAATTTAATTAAATACTGATTCCTTAATCTTGGACTCACTTGGAAGTGAATATGAGAAAAAAGGAATACGAAGTTTCCTAATATTTGTAATAATGAATCAAAAATTACAGAAAACAGAAAATAATGAAAATAAATAATTTCTAATTTTTAGTATGATAAAAAATGGGTGTTTTTAAAATCTTTTTTAAAATTTATTTTTAAATTATAGAACAAAATTGTGATGAAAACTGTAAAGTGAATTTAAGCAGAAATGTCCAATTTTGTTGCAGAAGTGTGGAACATTTATTTTTTTTTGTTAATGTATAAAGCATACTAATTAAACTGCTTTTTTTTAATATGACTAATAGGACCGGGGGGCTGTGTGACACCATTTATAGTTAAAACAATGACCATTTGTAGCTGATTAAATTCTTCAGGGCATTTACAGGAAATTCCAAACAAAAGTGAAAAAACTTATCTTCTTTTTCTATTGCCTTTATTTTTGCTTATCCACTTGATTAAACTTTGTGAACATCGAAAGGAACGATTATACGAATCCGTGAAAAAGACGAATACTGGATTGAAGAAACTTCTTACAATGCCGGAAATCCAATTTTCTACATTATCCCAACAAAATAATTAATTCAGAAATATATATTTATTAATGCATTATTTTGTTGATATAGTTTTGCTTAATTTGGATTCGGGGTAAATTTTACCCTATTTTTAAAAAAATCTGCTCAAATACTGTTTTATTAACAAAAGCATCCATTGAAATTCATTATTTCGATACTTTAATTCAATAAATATCCCATACTTCCAAACTCACGAACTTTCATTTGAACGATGCTTATTGAAAAGAAATAAAACAACTGTGAAAAACACTGCTATTTTGTAAGATTGTGTGCCATTGGAATGCTATATATTCGAAAATAAAATTAAGAACTGTTTGAATGAACAAAATTTAAATTTATGTAAATTTATCTTAATGCCGTGCATATGAATAATAATAAAAAAAATTTAAAAGAATTTATCTCATACAAAAAGAAAAGATTTTATGGATAAGATGATGAAATAAAGGTTTTTGTTCCATTTAACCACATTTTCACTACCGGATTATGGAACAGTTTTAGTTTTCCTTTCTTCTGAAATATATATCCTAATTATTCCGTCAATTTTGACAAAGAAGATTGAGGTTTATATTTAAAATTGTAGTATTAAGAGAAACCATGCTCTCAACAACGCTGATGTTTCTTTCGAAATATGAATCCTGCTTTTATTTGTCGTATATTCCAAATTAATACAAAGAGAGTTGCAATTATAAAGATAAATTTGAGAAAATTAATGGTTAGGAAATGTGTTTGGTCTTGGAAAAATTTATTCACCTAGAAAATATGGATTTACTTCGACTCACTAAGCATTCTTACAAATGATGCTTATCCTATTACATAAATTCTTTGATGACTTCTTTTATGTACCTAATAGCAGTACGCGCACGGTGTTGTCCGCGGAATCAGGACTTCAACAAAATGGAAAGAAAAACAGACCACAATAACATGGAAAATTTCTGAAAACAAAACAAAAGATACACATTATTGATTTTCCCGCTTATTTATCTTCGAGATAATGACATTTCAACTGTAGAAAAGCAATACAGAGTACGTTAATCCGAAACAATATTAAACAAAATTGCAACGTGAAAATGATTACAGCAAGCAAAATATAAAATTGAATCCTAAAATAATAATCGAAGTCATTCAATTGAAGGTTATGACGTCACCCTGCCCCGTCAGCCAATGAAATTACCCGTAACGTTCCGGAGAGATGTCGCAGGAGGAAGCCTCGCTAGAGGAGAAATATCTTTCAACTGACCAGGAAAAAATTAATTTAAAAAAAACGTGAAAATATAATTTAACCGTTCTTGCTTTAAATCCGACAGAACCGTTGTAATTATAAGCTGAAAAAAATTGAAAATAATAGTGTTATTAGAAGGTTAGGTGCAGCGAATTTAAAAACGAAAATAAAACTTCGATAGCAAAACTGACTATTGTTTAAAACATATTTTGAATTCAGTAAATTACGTTGGAAATTTAAAACAAACTTCATTAGATCGGAAATCGTGTGCTCTTTTTGATGGTATGTCTATTTTTTTCGTACAATTATTCAAAGCCATTCTATTGGAAATCAACCAAAGCAACATAAAACATTAAATAAAAAATTTTCTATATTACATTTTAAAATTCAAGCTGCGAGGTGCATTGAATCCCCATTAAGACTACCTGTGTGCCAAATTTAAAGGTTGCAAGTGCGATAGATTCGTCTGGACATCGCACGCAGGTACACACACACACACGCACACACACACAAACATAGCCTTTTATAAGTATAGATTCTGAATTATGCATAAAGATAGAAAAAGTTAAAAAGAAATAATTCGCCTGTTTACTTCCTTCTTTGTGTGCTTAATCCCATATCATAATAGAAATAGTTTTCTGTTTATAATACTAAAAAAAACGTCATTAGAAACTTGGTAAATTGAGGCATCGTTCCTGAGAATGCTTTTTCTTTTGTTAATACCTTCCCGTCATGTCTCGAGACGAATATTCCTCGAAAACAGACGAATAAATAAGGGAATAATAGTGAAGAATAATGTCAATATGCATTGTTATTCATTCAACAGGTAATGAGACATAGCTGCAAGAAAACATAGCCTTTGTTTTCGAAGTTGTTTGATCGGTACATTATTTGAAACAGATTATGATTTTTGTTTCGATAGACAATTAAAGCCATGCAATAACCGAACTATTAAGTCTGCCTATTCGAAGAAAAAAGCTTAATTGACAATTATAGGCAAAATATTCGAAAAAATATTGCAGTTTATACTAAAGCTTCTTTTCCAAGATCAAAAGAATAAAATAAAGGAGATGATTTTTTATTTTAATTACCGTTTTCGGGATATTTCTATGAATTTCAATAGAACGGTATATTGAAAACTGCGTAATTTTGATTTATATCTCTTTAAAGGATAAACTAAAAAAATTTTTTGTTTATTGACGGTAATCTCTACTAATAATAAAGGAGAATGTGTGTCTGTGTGTGTGTTGGCACTGTAAAGCGCAGGCCGCTGGGCCTAGAGTTACGAAATTTGGCAAAAACAGACTTTTGAAGGTGGAAATGTGCAACTCTGAGCACTTTTTTGAAATTTTAATTAATTAAAAATTAATCGAAATCTTCCCGTTTTTCCTTAATAATTTCCCAAAATATAATAGAACAAAAATTATCTTTACACTATCTGAAGGTACAAACAAGCAGCTTTTTAATATCAATTAATTTGCCATACAAATATTTTTCAAATGTTAATGAATTTTTAAAAATATGTTTGGCCTAATTTGCAACAATGCTTTTCATTGTTTCAACACAATTCAAACCGTTTTCATTCTTTAAACAAATATTTATATACGTTTTTCTTTTCCATTGTTGAAAGCTAAGTAATATCTTAATTTCAAAGCTACGTTTTAATCAGCATATTTTCATCAAGATAACATGCTGCTGAAAGTAAAATGTGCAGCGCTATTTTAAAGTTAAAAGTAAATGCATATATTGTGAGGAATAACAGAGTTTAAGTTGATGCCGACATGACGATGTTACATGACACAGGCAGTTGTTTTACTTCATTAGGGGCAGCAGACAACTGACAGAATAAGTGCAAGGTTACTGAAAGAACATGTGTTAAATGTCTATCACAATTATTAGAAATTTAAGATTACTTTGTAAAGGAAACCATGAATGTCAAATTATACATAAGAGATTCAATTGAAATTACACCTAAGAGATCCAATTGAATTTATACTTAAGAGGTTCAATTGAAATTATACCCAAGAGATTCAATTGAATTTATACCTAAGAGATTCAATTGTGATTATACCTAAGAGATTCAATTGAATTTATACCAAGGAAATTCAATTGAAATTATACCTAAGAAAGATTCAATTGAATTTATACCTAAGAGATTCAATTGAATTTATATCTAAGAGATTCAAATGAAATTATACCTAAGGGATTCAAATGAAATTATACCTAAGAGATTCAATTGAATTTATACCTAAGAGATTCAATTGAAATTTTATTCCCGGCGAACAACATGGTCGCCAAAGGCGGCTGGTCTTGAATAATTGCTATTGCATATTCTAGTCCCTTTCCCCAGAAAGGAAAATAACATTTAGAGTTTACTTCATTCTATTCACTATTTGGAATATTTAGAGTTTTATACCAAAGGCGCAGTGAAAAAAAGCATAATTTTGTTGTGTATAACTTCAAAGAATATCTGGATATGAGTTTATTTGTCCGGAAATTACCCATAAAGGTGCATTAAATAATACTAATAAAGAATTTTAAGTTGTTCTTGTAATATTTTAAGCAATTTAACAGGAAAATCATTAGCATGAATTTTTCCTATGAATAGATTTTAACTAACTAATTTATGGTTAACGATGAAACTCATTATTTTGAAAACGAAGCTAGGGATATTTAAATAAATGAGAGTAAATAATGTAATACTTTTGAGATTTAACAAAATGGCTCTAATTGTCATAGAAAGTTTGATTAAACACCTGTAATGAAACGAAGATTAGAATTTGTTTACAGTCTTTGTTTAAAATTTTATATGAAATACAGAGGGTGTTTGCACATTTTAGAACGATTTTTATGGTATTTTAAGAACTATTTCAAATTTGTTTTCGTTTGAAATGTTCAGTTTGATAGCCAATAATCTTAACTATCTTTCTACATCGTAACTTCCATGACAATAATGATTTTTGTGGTATCGGAGGAGGTATTTGGTCCCAATTATCTTGAAAAGCTTTCGAAAGTCCAGAAAAGGTTGTAGGTCGGCATTTAGACAATGCGGTTTTTAAAAATCCAAAATCTCAAAAACTCATGGGTGGTACAGAACTATTTATCAAGAATATCAGTGAAGGTTATAGAAGGATTATGATGTGCGGCTGCTTGATTTTTCGAGTGCAATTCTACTGATTGATGATATTGTGAGTAATGTAAAGAACTGGACAATATAGTTGCTGTTGCCTGCAGTAGATGGCGCGGCACAAGACTATTCTGTAAACAGTTCAGTTGGCGTTCGGTCGGGAGTTTGGATGGTTGTTTTCTGAGAATGAAGTGTGTGATAGAATTTTTGTGTGACCATGACTCAGAAAAAAATAGAATTGTAATGCATAATTTCTTCTCTTTTATGTTAAATATATTTGTGTGTTTGTCTATTTATGTCGTGCTAGTCCTGTGTGTCATTAATAAACTAAATTAAAAAAAGAAAAATTGCATACTTTCTCGGCTGCATTTTTATATGACACTACAGTAAAGAGATGTCATTTCATATCTGAAGATTGTAGATAAAATATGCTCCTGATAGTATGTGAAGTTATTTTAACATTTTAATCCACTATCTTTACATTTATTTTACCATTATACGAAAAATAAGCAGCAATCATCTTAGGAAAACTTTCATTAGATTCTTTGACCCAAGTTTTAAGATTTGTTTCTCCTCTTTAAGGATAATAAATTGAATTTTTTCTTTCAGTCATTTAAATAGACTTAAGCTTCAGCTATTTTTACAACATTTTTTCCATTTTTGTTCGGATAAATGCTTTTTATAAAGAATTCTGCGGCGTGTTCTGTGTTCAGCGATAGGGCGTAGGGAAAGACGAAGAAAATTCTATTTTTTTGCCTTTTGGGGATTAAAATCAGTGTTAATAATTTTGTTTATAGTTGATACTGAGAATTTTAATGATTTTGCAACAAATCTTTAACTTGAAGGATTATTTTCTTTTAACATTAAAGATCTCACCTTTGCAATATTCAAAGAACTGCGTTTCTTCCTTGGATAAGTATTTGGAATAATTTTCTTACTTGAAACCAAACTTGGACGATTTTTCCTTTCTTATTAACAATATGTATTAACAATGTTGTAGATTTAGATAATAAAAACAATGATTTTCACAGCGTCTTTAAATAACTGAATAAGATTAACTTTCTTTGAAAAGAGCAAAACCGGAGCCTTCCATCCTTCGCTTCTTTAAAAGCGCCATTTTGCACGTAAACAAAAATTTTATGTTGCAAATGATAACTTATAGTTTCAAAAATGTAGTATTGTGCGAAAATAAAATTTTCCAAGCAAACGAAATTGTTCTAAAAATGTGCAAATACCCTCTGTATATATTTTAAAAAATATATTTCAAAAGAATTGGCATCAGATGCTCATTGGATCAAAAAACATTAAAAGAAATATAATCAAAGTTTTTCCCAATTTGAATCGGGATACAAAAAGCAAATTTTAAAGGACTAAATATCGAAAAGAATAGCAAATGCCTTTTCTGAAGTGGAAGAGATACGGAATTCTTCAGCAGGTTAATTTGTTACTTATGTAACAAAAGTTTTTCTATTCGTCTGCCACTTCTTATACATCAAAAGATTGTCCAGACAAATTTCATTCAACATTTGTTACCTATGTAATAAAAAAATTTCTATTTGTCTGCGACTTCTTAGACATAAAAAGACTGTCCAATCAAATTTCATTTAACATATGTTATTTATGTTACACAAAATTTTCTATTCGTCTGTCTGTGACTTCTTAGACATCAAAAGATTGTCCCAGCAAATTTCATTTAACATTTCGCATAATAACGAGAAGATGCTGAAATTTATGACAGGATTTCAAATGAGTTTAATATTTTATTTTGGAGCAAAGGGAAATAACACATTCTTTGAAGCCCTGGGTATTTAAGAAACAGTACAGAATAAATATTATAAAAAATGCCAATAGAATTAAATGAAATTCAAATGGAATAATTACTTTCTTTATGAATTAATATGATAATTTGGAAATATTTCACAGAATACTTCTGTCTGTTCCTTAAATTTATTATATTTTTATTGATATATTAAATGGAAAAACGAGACCAGTATTTTTTCCACTTTGAACTGATATTTTACAAGTGACAGTATGTGCAACACTGAGCATTTCTTTCCTTAATATATATTTAATTAGTTTGATTTAAGGTATTTAATTTCTAATTGGTTTTCTATATCTTTTGAATATCACTCTTACTTAGAATTAGAGATTTTCGATGACATTTTTAGTGATTCTTTCACAATGATGACTGATTATATTATATTTAGTTGCTTCACAATAAATAATTTGTTTTCCATAATACCTGTAAGCAGTCCTGTTAACATCGCGTCAACAGAAGAAAAAAAACTTTTAGATCTGCTCCTTATCACAGTCATTTAAGGTTTAAACTTTTTTTCTCGAATGCGAATTATTTCCACAAGTCTCTGATTGTATCAGTATTCGAAAAATTAAAAATAATCATCTCCTTTTATCAATATTAACAAAATAACAATTAAATATCTGCTTTTGTCAGTATTAAAAAATTACAATTAATCACTAATATCGATATTTGAAGGTATTATGAATTAAGTTCCATTTGGTAAGAATCGTTTTACATGAAAATGAACCATTAAAACCATCTTGAAACAGAATCAAAATATAAAACTCCTTAAAATTTGACGTTTTCAATTACTTAAAGGAACATTCATGCAAAATTGGAAGTGAATCGAACGCAGCGTTTGACCTTGACGTCGTAACAAATTTACAAAAAGACGAAATGCTAAACTGTTGAGCTAAAGCAGGACATCGCTTCGCTCGGTCAGCATTATAATGTGAAACCTCTCTTCCTTTCTGATGAACGCACATTCAATATTTTATTTTAATAGATTTGCAAAATTACTATAGCTTTTGCCTGTGTTTCATAATTTGTCTGTGATATTGGAGAATGAAGAATGTTCCATGAGATTGAAGCACCTCACGTTGCAATCATAATCTGAGAACATGGCTTGAGGGATATTTGGTCATCAGATCGAAAATGTAGCATTGAATTTCCCCTCTCACACCCAATGGATTTCTTTCTAATGGGTTTATTTTGGTGGGGATACATGAAACATAATGTTTATATCTGAAGACCATCTAATAGGAATAAATTCAGTAGATCCATTGAAAGAGAAATCGCGCTAGTGCCGATCGACCAGCTAAGTAAAACCTACAATTTCATCAATTACAAAATCAACAGCTCTTGAGTAATAACTGGCATTAATACAAACAATCTTCTTCGGTTGTAATAATAAATTATTGTTTAAAGTAAATAGTTGTATAAAATAAAGTCAGTTGTAAAATAAGAAAGTAAAACCATTATAATTAAAGTTTCTACTAATAATTTGTCAAAATTCAAAATCACAAAAACATCAAATTTGTCAAAAATCAAAGAATGAGACAAAATGAAACATCTGAAAGTAAAATAATTTTAACTTGCCTTTGCAATGAATTTTTCAGAAGATCTTAGTAATTTTCTGACAAAAATAAAATTAAAATTAAATTAACTATTTTTTAACTATTTTCGATAAAATAAAATTAACTATTTTTATGAGAAATATGTTCTTATATTTTTTCATCTGGTAATTCTTAACTTCTGTTATGCAGAGGATGTTGCTCATGAAAGAATATTTAAATTCTATCTTTTAAAACTATTGCAAAAAGCCACAAAAAAGCTACAAAGAATCCGTCAATGGTAAGTCTATATCAATGTTTGGAACTTATGAAATGATGTCGATCAGTGAAGAATACAGGAATTGGGTCGAGGCGCGGGGGAGGGGGGGGCGGGCGCTGAAGTCATAAAAATTTTATTTCGCCGTGACTAATGTCAAACCTCTTGGTGTTTATGTAAACGAATAAAAAAACTTTACAGACTTTACTCACCTGACAATAAGAATCATAAAAAAACAATATAATACTTTCGATAATTTAATAAATAATACAATGAAATAATTAGCCAAAAAATGTCTTCGACCGCGTCAACACTACAAGTACAAATGGAATGACTAGAAAAGTTTAAAAATATTCGAACCTGTCAAGCCAGAAAACAATATTGTCAAGTTTTTATTATTTTTTCAAAAAGAGACATTAAGAACAAATAGTTATGGTGATTTTAAATAAAATCAAGAATTCTGGCTTAGCTCTGGGGGGGCTGCAACCCCATAGCCCCTCCCTGGATTTGACAATAATGTTGATTAACTGCTGCCTTGGAAATACGACAAAACTCAAACACATACTCTAGATGTCTTCCTGGAAAAATATAAATCATGCAATAACGTAGAAGTAGAATAATATGTACTCCATAGATTCTGAGCGCATTAAAAGTGATATAATCAAATATAGATTGCATAATGCTAGAAATTCTTTTATTTCCATCAGCAAGCAACAGACAAACAATTAAGATCAAATTATATCCACGAATCTAAACAGTTATGATTTTTACATTTTTGTAGATATTTTATACAAATCGAAAAATTTCATAATAAGCTTGGAAAACATATTTATTTTTATGAACATAGGTCGTTCTATTTGAGTTTTTGTTTTATACAGAAATTCAAATAAAGCGTCTAGACTCTGGCAAGAAATTATTAAAGGTTTTAGCCGCCATTATCCGGCTAGCTCACTGGAAGTGAAATCGGAAGTTAAAATAAAGTTGGGCCATAGTTGAATTAAAGTAAGTTTATTGTTTACACATCTACCATATAGAATTATTCTAGATTTGCTAAGCTTACATTACATTTAAGTTACAATATTCAACTAACTACGCATGTCGAGTTTTGTCCGTCCCTGTGAGAGGGCTAAAAAGGCACCTTCTCGCACGAAGTCTCAAGTCACTCTGTCTCTCGTTCTTCTCTGGAAATTCAAAGGTCCTTGCAGCTCCGTCCACCGCCAGGAGGGCGAGACAAAATGTCATTGTCACAAGGTTTATTATATTTTTCTGTTAATCCTTTGAACAGTGAAAGAACTTCAAGCAGGAAAATTACAAATACACACTAGTGATGCCTTATGCTATAGGATGTCACAGTTTATTACATTCAAATATATAAAATGTTGTTCATAATTATTTTTACGGACTGCTAACATTCCACCTGTTGTTCTTGAAATTTTAAAATCTTGATAATTTTCATTTTCTGTAATGATTTTCTAGCATCTTAATTTATGAGCAACTTATATACATATAAATTGTAGTTTTTCTTAAATACCTACATGTTTTAGAAAAAAAACTGTTGTTTTAATCAGTATATTTTAGTTGTTCATAATTATTTGAACGGCTGATGACGTAGTCTATATTTCAATGAGTACAACGGAAATTGTTGTTTATTTTGGTAAACTTTAAAAATTTCTAAAGATTAATGTAATTATTTTTCTCCTGTGAAGCAGTCAAGCCAACAGTAATGCTCAAGACTATACAGGTTTCTCTTGAACTTCTGAACCGTGTCATTGAAGATGAAAGGGTGGGGTATCATATGCAAACCTAGCAAAATGTATAAATTGTTGAAGTCGGGTATGTATTATTTGCGAAAGAAGTATGAGAATATAGATTCCATCGAAGCCAAGAGAAGGCGTGGCAAAAAAACCGAAAACAAGAGACTTGAAATTGAATGTATCATACAGTTTGCCGTAGAATCAAGAACTCAGGGTTGATCAGCTGTATCCAAAGAAAACAAGCTATACATCTCAAAACAAAACAAAAAATGCAAAGCGTTTCGTCTTTGCAAAAGGGTTTTCCACTACAAAGCCCAGATCTGAATCACATATAAAAATTATGGTCAATTTTGATCAGAAATTGCCTTTTGAAGAAAGAAAAAAATAAAAACCATTTTTTGAGACGAAGGAAGATGAATCGTACAGTATTAACCAGAAGAGAAAGCAGAAGCTGAATGTTAGCATGAATCAACGAATGAAACAGTGATTGAAGGCCAAAGGAGATCTAGCTAAAGATTTAACACTGACATATAATTTTTAAAAATTATTATGTTAGCTTTTCGTTGTAAGATCTTGTTCTTTCGAATAATATTGAACAACAAATAATTAGGAGTTATATGAAATTGTTCATATTCTGAAATATTCAGTAAAGTTTCAGTTACTTGAAGATTTTACTAATGGTCGAATTAATAATAAAATTACTACATTTGAGACAAAATTAAATAAATTTACTTCCTAAGATAAAAAGTAAACATTTTCCTAAGCGTTATAATAATTTTGAACAACACTATATATTGTGCTTTCAGAATAAAATGCTTACTTTTTACAAAGGCTTATCATAAAATTATTACACTGAAGCCTTAAAAATGTTTTAAAGAGAAAAGTTGTTTTCTACTCGTTCTCTTTAGTCCCTAGAGTCATTTTGTTTATATTTCAAGTTTATCATTTCGGCTGTCATTACCTAGCAGATTACTTCATTTTTTTATTACTTAGAGAACGGATTTAGAAATAAACAATTTTCCTCGAGCTATAAAATGAAAGTAGTTTTACATAATAGGGTCTTCTACATCTTTTTTGCGGTGTATATCTCTTATTTCTTCGTAATTTGAAAGGCAGGAAAAAGATTCGAAAGTCCTGAACTCACAAGATTTGCCATTTAAAAGTAATATAGCTTGGTTTCGTCGTAAAGTTATCTGCTTGTGTTTTTCCTAAATTGCTTTTTCTTTCCTTGACAATTACGAGTAGAAGGAACAAATCCATTGCAATTTCCTGAGGTAAAAACTTCTAATGTGAGGAAGGTAGTCTTTGTAGAACAGATGGAAGTAGTTTTTCCTCATAAGTGCAGTTTTAAAATGAGCAATTTTTTGAGATACAAAGTGTTTCGTACATATATCTTTTGCGACGTGTTACTTTTCTGAAAAAACTTGAAATCTATATTTATAAAAGGCAATGTTTGTGTGCGTATGTGTGTGTTTGTATGCGATGTCCAGACGAATCTATCGCACTTACAGCCATAAAATTTGGCACTTTGGTGACTGAATGCACCTCGAAGCCGGAATTTTGAAATTTAATCTAAAATTTTTTTATTTAATATTTTGTGTCTTTTTGGGTGATTTTTCGCGCTCATTTCTCAATAGCATGGCTTCGAATAATTGTGCGGTAAAAACAGTTACACCATCGGAAAGAACAAACGTTTTCCGTTCTAATGAAGTTTGTTTCGCACGTCTAACGTAATTTACTGAATTTCGAGAAATTTTTTTAAAAAATAGTCCCTTTTATGGTAATTTTTAATAAAGATTTCTTTAAATTATCGCATCTGACGTTCTAACATCTCTATAATTTTAATTTTTTTTCAGCTTATAAATGGAACGTTTAGGTCGGATTTGAAACAAGAACGGTTAAAATATCTTTTTTCGTTTTTCTAAATTAATTTTTCAATGATCGGTTCAAACAGTTTTTCCGCTAGCGAAATTTAATTCGCAGCCACGTCATATGCTTTCGTGACGTCATTACATTCGCCTCATTGTCAAGAGGTAAAAGCAAAAATATTACATTTCTGTTTTGATAAATGCCATTATCGCAAAGAAAAATAAGCGGGAAAACCAATAATGTGTATCTTTGTTTTGATTTTGTTTTTAAAACTTTTTCGTGTCATTGTGGGCATTTTCCCCCACACTTTTTTGAAGTCCTGATTCCACGGGCAACGCCGTGCGCGTACTGCTAGTTGAAAATATTGCAATAAATCAAAACGTATTAAAAGCACACTCTTTAAGACTTTTAGTACTAGGAAGTAAAATCTTTAAAAATAATTTTGTAATTTTAATCTTTAAAGCTATTATTCATTATTAAAAATTCGAAGGAAACTTTAAACAATATTTTTCATCATTGGAAGGAGGATGTCCGTATGTCCAGCACAATCATCCATAGGTATATCTGATGTCAATTCCATTTTAAAAGTAAAACATGGCAATTTTTTGTGATTTCGTTGACTTTAAAATAAAAAAGTGAATTATTGGAAGATTCATAACTGAGTTCTTAACTAGCGACATAGAACGTTAAAAAAATAGAAGTTAACAACTTTTGACTAGTTTGATTTTCATCTCGAAAAAAAATCGCTTTGTCTGTAACGTTAAATGGATCGAATTAAGCTTAAGTGAGCTCTCGCACTGACAAAGTCGCATTAATCGTAAATTTAAGGTAATTTTAAGGTAATGGTAATTTTTTTTATCACCCTTTGAAAATTCACACTACTCTCGTATAATGAGGAAAAAGAGCAAATCCTTTCCACTCTATTTCCACACGCTCCACGAATATTAAAATCCATGGTCTTTAAATAAAACTGCAATTAAATAGAAGATTTCTGTGTCTATATAAAATTCCCTGATTGCGACAACAATATTAAAGTAAGTAACTGAATGATTGCATATTCAAAAATTAATCTCATTCAAAACATTACACAACTGTGGAATCATATAAAACATATACTTTGCAAAAAATACTAATATTCAAGCATTAAATCTCAGAAATTAATGATTTAATGTCCTAAATTTCTCTCTTGGTTAAAAATACCTCAGAAATTTATTTTAAATTCTTTAGTTGATTCAATATTAATAGATTATCGAAAAAATTAGTACATAATTATGCTATACTTTTCAATACGAAGTGGAAAGTACTTTTAAAACGTCGGTTTTATTTTCATATCAGCTTTTCTTGATTTTGGAACTGAATTCAGAATAGTTAAATAAAAGGCAATAAAAAGTAACTGTAAAGTTGGACTATATTTTTTGAAGCCGCAGTCGATGTATTCATATCTCTTAAAATGCTTCAGGAAATAAATTAAATGTGAAAAAAAATCTTGACAAACAAGTAGACTTTTGAAGCTCTTAAGAGATATTAAGAATTTTTTTTATCGTCAGTAAGCAAAATTAATCTTCAGAGAATATTATGGATATTTTTTAAACGTTTCCTACTATACCATTAAATGATGTAAGTCCATAATAAAAAGAGCAGTGGTTGCTTAAATAATAACTCGTTAATCGGTAGACATGTACCTAGGGTTTGTTTCACAAAACTCTTCGTTCAAAGGAATAGATAAAAAGATGTAAATTCGTTTTTGGAAATTATTATAAAGTAAACATACCTACAGAGATTAATTATAAAGATTTTTAAAGCATTGCTTTCAGCGTTAGTTATGGAATGACGTGCACTGCAATATGATACATAAAGTACCTTATGTATCTACATTATAGAATGGATGTTACAGATTTTAAATATATGTAATAATTTCACTTAATTTTATACCAAATTCTTATATTATATATTTTAAAGTCTTAATGTATTCCAAAATCACTTTTCTTAAACTCCATTTTCGTTCTATTTCCCGCGCTGGAGGTATATTAAATCTCTCGTCTTGGCATATTTATTACTAAAAGAATATTTTAACCGTTTCCACGAGCACACAAATCGCGAAATCAGTGACTCCTTGACGCCATGCATCTTCCCTAAAACGCTTACGTAATTTATTAAAAATAGCCAATATTCCCTTCACTTTGATCACGTGTTATATTGTTATTCCCTTATGTGAGAGAATCGGGGATTTTCTGTACACTTTTACTGAAAAACTTCAACTAAGATGTTGGTATGTCCGTCAATCTCCAAAATATTTTTATATTAAAGCAAATTGGTTAACAACTCGGCTGTTTTATGACTACAACAACGAAAACATTATATATATATATATATATATATATATATATATATATATATATATATATATATATATATATATATATATATTATTTATGGAATTTCGAGAATATATCAACAGCAGTTTAAAAACTGCTTCATTATCTGCAAAAGTATTCATTATGAAATGATAAATCTTAGTATTTATATCCCCAATAATGTTTTGTTTTTAAGTTTCATGAAGTAAAACTTTACTATGAAAAAAAATTGGGGAGTTGGCGGTAAGGCCGACTCTCATGTGTAGTTCCTCCATTCGAGAATTTATTCTCAAATTTTTTTATCCTCAATTGGAGACAAAGCAACTTTATAGCAAGCATATGCCTCAAATATACCTTAACTAATAAACCTATAAACTTTCTCTAACGACTAACTTACTAAACATTTTCAAAAGTTTTAAATTTTTAGTTACAATTATATTTAATGCCAATTGATTCAAACGGAAAAACATTCTGAAAGAAAATATATCATATAGAAGAATAAAACGATTTTCTAAAACTAGATAAACTGACTACATTTTTAACATTCCTATAATCTGTCTATTCCAAACAAAGAATAATATTCTGAGATTTATTATACTACATACACGTATGAAATTTTCTATTACAAAATTCATTTTTAACGAGACAAAAGGTCAATACAATATGCCAACTCATTAACAGATCGTTCCCTTAACTGAACTATACACGCATGCCATACTTTTAAGATAATCTTGAGAAATCAGTGGCGAAGTAACATTGATGGGACGCAACTAAAACCTATTCCGGAATAGTGATATAAAAAACAAGAAATGTTGTAGTTCATAGAAATTTGAGAATTGGAGAATAGGAGAAGAAATAATTGAATTTTTAGCTTCGATGATGGGCTAATAATAACTAGTAATTTGACCTGTCCTTACGGACAAAAATATATCGAGCCACTGACAGTTCCGAAGAACGCCAGTAAATTCGAATACAAAATTTCTTCACAAAGTACACTGCTTAATAGGAAAAAAGGTTAAAATAACCAACACAATTTCGCACAATTTCAAATTCCTAAACGCACTTTCAAACTTTCCTAAACACAAAATCTTGATTAATTACCAAATAACATAAATTCAAATACAATCAAAGAAAATTAAAGAGGAAAAAAATGAAAGCTTTAAAAATATATGTACAGGAAGCCACAAATTAAAACCTAAACATGCAACACACTGAATCACAAGAAAAAGGCTATATCAACCTATACACAATTTCCTACCTCATTTTCTAATTTTCCGTACATAATTTCAAACTGTCCAATAAACAATTTCTTGAATTACTAGAAAATAACCCGTTATGGTTTGACGGGTGCAAATTACCTCTTCATTCGAGATATTTCCCGTCAAATCTGACGTGTTTAAATAGATATATATGAGTGGAAAATGTTTAACATTGATTGGAAACAAATGAAATAAACATATGTTTGATGACAGGACATATTTTTTTATTTACATATTATTTAAATATTTCTTTATTAAAAAAACCTCTTAGTACGCAACATTCCGTGCGAAGTATTTTTCGTTGTTTAATAATTTTCCTTGTACTTCAGATGTCTTTGTGTAAATTTTACCGTGATTGGGAATCCTAGACCTTGAAAGTGGAACATAGAGCTGTCTATGTGAAAAGACAGGCTCATCGAGGTAAATTCCAACATGATCGAAAGTTTGCCCTTGCGATTTGTTGATATCCATCGTGTAAGCTGGAATAAACGGGAACTGGCGTTGGTTGAGAACGAATGGTAGATTCACGTCACTGGTGGCTAATTTAATTCTTGGCAAGAAAACAACATCGCCACGATTGCATTCAGATACAATTTGGAGTCCAAACTATATCGCGCGCATGATATACCACTGACCTAATTCACTACTTTCTATTGTAAAACGAAAATTAATTTGAAATATACGATTAATATAATTTAAAATTTCTCGGGAACTGATGATCATAGTGAGATAAACTTTATATCAATCGATGGAAAACTTTATTTCCCAATTTTAGAGTTATTAAATTTGAAATTAGAACGACAATTACTCCTTTAAATTTAAAATCACTGAAGTTTATGTTCTCCAGCAATGAAATAATGCTATTTAACGTCTCGCAGTTCTATGGCGCGAGTTTTATTTTTGGTGACGTCATAGCGTTACCGGAGGATATGGGCTATTATATTAATAATAACCAAATATCATTATAATAATAAAAATAATAATAAAGAAAATAAGAAGAAAGAAAAAAATGAAAAGAAAATAGGAAGCCACGATACCAAACAACAAACAAATCAATATAAACAAACAATACAGTTGCGGCTAGTAAACAGGTACGAGTATTTACAAAAAAATAGTTAAAACCTAGAAAAAATGAAACATTTATAAAAGAAATTTAATATATATATATATATATATGCTCGCTATGATATTTTTCATTTTTTGGATTTTTCTGGTTTTTGTCTATTTAGCCATTTTGTCTTTTTTTACTGTTTTTGAGTTTTTATCTTATGTTTATATGTTGGTTTTGATATATGTATATATATATATATATATATGTATATATATTTATATATATGTACATACATATCTTGACATATATATGTATATATATGTCTTGACTGTTTTTGAGTTTTTGTCTTGTGTTTTGATATATATATATATATAAATGTTGGATAATGTGGGAGTAAATGCATTACTGTGAAAGAGAAATTTTATGAAGCTTTTCGCCCCTCTACAGCGAAGAATATTCAGGAAATGTATAAAATTATTAAAATATAGATTCCTTGAAGTATAACAGAGCCCATAACAATAGATAGGTATGAAAGGTTATTAAGTAGCAGAAATCTTGAATTTCCTTGAGATTATACTTCCTAGCTTCTCATTAATTAGATTCTGTAGAAAAAGTGTTTGCCTTAGATAAATACTCCGAAGCATGTGTTTTATTGGACACACATTCTTTTGTTATTTAGAAATATGACGCGCATATCTCCAGTCACCTTTAGAGTGACATAATTAGTGAGTTAGTCGCTCTTTCTCAGCATTATACAGGAAGACTTTGAGTTATAGGTGTTTCTCTTCATCTTTACTTATTTGTATTTAGCTAAAATAGGGTATTTTTAAGCATTTTATCTTCATGATCTTCAAAGTCAGAACTTCTGAATATTAATGTTAAACCTGCTTTATTGACATAAATAGAGAAAAAAATTGGATATCAAAATGCAATAAGGAATAAGTAGTAAGGGTTTAGCTCTCTAACTGTCAAATTATTTTTATTCAATGGCTTTAATATTGTTGCAAATGTCATACTGTGGGTGTATGGTTTAAACAGTCCAACACGCAGGATAATGGAGAATGAAGGTTTGTTTTAAAATATGCAGGAAAACACGTAGCACAGGTACAGGAAACAATAGCTCTTGCACAGATTACCAATGTAAACAGGCAACAATTCACAGGCAATTACAGTTCAGCACTTTGATATTTAACAACTCAAACAGTCAGCAAATAACCAGTAACGATAATAACTGCACTTTCAATTGAGCTCAGATCACCAGCTTCCCAGCTCGCACTGCGGAAGAAGCTCTAAAGTCGTTTCCAATGGATCAACAACTCCTCCTCTGATCCAGGCGCCGTCCGTGTATATTCTCCTCGACAGGCCGTGACGTCACATTGAGTTTTCTCGTGTATTCCCTTTCCTAATAGAAATATCGATAAAAGGGTTGCATCTTCTGGAATCATCTATTTGTCGCCAAGGTCGCCAAATTTTTCAGGGATCCCGAACAAGAGCTTTCCATCGCTCCATGCTTAACCTTGTAAAACTCTCTTCCCAACCATCACACTAACATTGCTGGAAAGCGACTTTCCATGTTCGTAACAATATCTAAAAAATTGATTTCAAAGTAAATAAAAATTATTTTTCTTTGTATTTAATCTAATATTCAGAAAATTTTAACAGTTGAGGAAAAACGGAAAATGTTAACATTAATTATATGCTTTTGAATAGAACATGTGAAAAGGAAAAAGCCAATATCCCGCACAGATGTTTAAAATACTTTTTTTAGAGAAAAGAAAAACTTATTTTTTTCAGTCCTTAATATTACGTTCTAAATTAGATTTCCCATTTCACTAATCTATTCTTATTTTATAGTTCAAGAGAGTTAATATAGAAGAATAACTCATTTTATTGAAAGATTGTAATTATAATTTTTCAGATATTATTCGGTAAATTTATATATTTTTCTATGTCAGTCTTCACTTTAAATATAATTTATTAAAAATAATGCCTGACGTGTTTTTTTTTTACAATTTCCTAAAAATTGACTTGATCAAACTTGAAAGTTGCGAGACATTAATGTCTTAAATACTATTTGATATAAAATTCTTCTGTCAAATTGATTGATTAAACAATTTAATGATCGTGAAAACCGAATTCTAATAATCAACTTTAAAAGCAGTGAGATATTAATGTCCTAAGTAATTTTTGATATAGAACTGTTACTATAAATTAATTGATTGAACAATTTAATGTTCGTTATTTTAACTGAAATCATTTAAAAAGAATCTCATAAGGGTAGATTTCAGGTATTTTCCCGCTTCGTTTAAGTATTTTATTTACAATTATATACTTCTCATATTTATTTATCTGCTATATTATGTATTAGACTTACGGACTTATTCACCATACATGGTTAAACCATGATCAACTGTTAAATTGGAATTTACACGAACAAGCGAATGCTGACCGAAATGATAGGCTGGATGTATACCTTAAATGGTGAGTTGGCGAGAAACTCGTTTGGCTCGAAGGCTGAGGATAATTTTAAAAATCGCCAACAACCGAGAAATTGAGATACCATGCCAAAATGGCAACCCGCTAGGTTATACATTTGGCGACGCATTTCGGTCAGCTTTCGCATTATCATGGCAGAACCATCATTTAACCGCTGATCATGGTTTAACCATGGATGGTGAATAAGGCCGTTTATCTTTCTCCTTTTAAATGCCATGAAAAGAAGTATAATATTCAAAATTGTTCTCTAATATCTGATATACTTATGAATATAAGAAATGTGGTTCTCTTAAACAAACCTGGAAGAAGAATAGAGAACAGTTTGGAATTACGTAATCTTTGAAGTCAAAATACATTTGTACAAAAAGGTAAAAATTATGCATATTTTCAAAAGTCCTTCGAAACATGAAAGCAATATTCAAATCTAGGACTGGGCGATGTTAAAGTTTCAGCATCGCGATGTATCGCCACTCTAACATCGCAATATTTCGATCCATCGCGATATTTCGATACATCGCGATATTTCGATACATCGCGATGTTTCTATACATCAATGTTTCGCACTTACTTTCGCCTAATTTTGCATTCTTAAACTTTTGAGTGGTTGATTAAGGCATTTATATGCATATAATAGATTAAATTCTTAGTTACCTAACAAATAAAGTGTGAAAAAATACTATAAATTTGTCTAGTTATCAACAATAAATCGTATATTAAAAACAATTAATACGATCTTCTCTTCAACAAACAGACGATGAACTGCAAGATTGATAATTATACCCTTGAACTTAAAACAACATAAGAGAATTTACACGATTAGAAGAAAGCATGAGACCACACGAAGTAATACACGTTTCAAAGACTGAGAGATTTTACAACAGACAAAACACTTCGCTTCCTTAATTCTCGAGATGAGTTATTGTTATCATCGGGATTCATCGTGCCAGCACAACGATTCGCACTTCCCAACGCATGTCTCTGCTTGATGAGTCACGATGGAAGAAACATGGGGAAAGATACGCCATGATAATCACTGATGATCAGGGAAATGATGCGCGCTTGCGGTCATCGATGCGCGATCGGGAACAATGCTCTTAAGGCGGCTGTGGACATCGATGTCTATGATGCATCGGGAAACATTGCACACATCGCGGGTAAATCGGAATTTCCGATGCTTCGAAAAAACGACAATATAAACAACGGAACGTCGATGATTGCGCAACATCGATATTTTCCGATGCATCGAAAATCGGCACAGTCCTGTTCAAAGCAGAATCTTGCTAATAACATGCGTAATCTCAACATTCAAGATGAACAGAAGTTTTATACCTATGAGTAAGGTGATCAAGGACAACAATCATCAAACCAATTTCAAAACCACAACTTAACCAAGCTACCGGTTAATTTGCTTTTTATTTTAGAAATGTTGGCTAAAAATTGGAAGAAAGAAAGAAATTTCTCTATTCTTTAGCCCTTTAACGTTCATTGGTTTCGCAGTGAAACCACACATTGAGCATTTTTTACAGCGCATGGGCGAAACGTAGCGTCATTTTTCTTTCATAACTTAAGAGCCAGATATAGGGCAACTTATATAAAAAATGAATCCAGTCCAATAGCATTGGTATTCACAAAGATATCGGCATTGCAAGAGATAAATTGCTTTTGATCTTATGGCCGTTCAATCACGTCCGGGTCACCACTTTATGGCCGTTGGGTGAATGAAGAAGTTTCCTGACTCCAATTAGTATTATAACCTCCGACCATAAACATATTACAAAACGTTAAACTCTAACGTTTTGCTAAAATAAAAAAATAACGCAATGAAAGAAACTATAAGAATGGTTTAAGGCAATTTATTTCACAAAACACAACAATATATATCAATGGCAAAAGACTGTTGCCATAGCGTAGAACAGAACTAAAACAAAACAGAACAACTAAAAATACAAATTACAAAAGGCTCCAGCACAAAATTACAATAAAAGTTCGAAGTAGTAGATCGTGCTCTAACATGATACAGTTCTCACTGCGCCACAATCATTATGAGAAACAAAATGATGAGGTTCATTCACAAATAGATATTTTTTAAAATTTTATCTTCGAAAGTTTTATTGAATTTTAAGAAGGTTGAATATCCTGAAAACTCATGTATACTTATAAATTAAATACATAATTTAAATTGCATTTCGATGATAACTTATTCGGAGGAAAAATAGCCCGTTATCTTTCATTGGTTTCGCTCTGAAATTATAAATTTGTTGAAAATAGAAATTGCTAACTTTTTTCCTTTACATATTTATGATCAGCTACTTGTGTAATACTCATTTTTGAAATAAATTTAGTAATTTTCAAAACAAAACATGCAATGAACTGTAAAGGGTTAAAACATACTGACAATGTTGGGCAGAAAATGCTATTAAAAATTTATTTTTAAACGATTTAACTCTTACTTAGAGTTACGAATTGCAAAAGAATATCTTCATAAAAATATCACAAATGCAAAAGCAATTACCAAATCAGAAGACAAAGAGACATAGGTATTAGTTAAATATAAATACAATATGAAACAAGCGTATGAAATGTAAAATAAAAAATATTTCGACGGAATTTCAGAAGATATTTGCTAGCTTCTTACTAAAATATTCATTATGCAAGTGAGTTTATATTTGCAAAATATATTTAGACAATTTTAAATTATTTGCTTGAAACATATTCGAAAAATGTTTGAACTACATCTTGCAAAGTGTTTGGAGAAATTTTTTTTTCAACACAGATTTGAATGGTCGTAAATATTTCTAAAGAGATAAGAGGTTAGTATGAATAAAATATCATTAAACCCTGAACTAAAAGAAAATGCTATAATTTGAACTGTAAGCTGATTATTTATTTTCTATATAAATTCGATCTTCGAACTTTACAACAAAAGTATATTTATTAAGATAATAATTAAGAGAAAAAAGTATAGAGCTAAATTAATAGGCTATCACTGATATATATTTGAATTTTGATAAGTTATTTATAAGATGATATGCTAACCATATACTCATAATAGAATTAACCACTAATGTATAACTAAATAATTGTGTTGAAGTGCACTGATTGCTCGAGATAGTTAAAAAAATAACCGACAAATAGAAGAATAACTTTTGATTTTCCAATCTCCTAATTATGTCTTTTGATATAAAACTTGCAAAATTTATTTTAAACGTAATAAAACTGCAATAGTAAATTAAATATTCTGTGCATTTATTACAAATTACCATTATATTTAAATTTTTAGTATTTAGTGAGGTAATTTTTAATTTTTTCCTTTATGGAGACTTTATTTCTTTTATCTTTTGACGATTTCTTCCTTGTATAATGTGTTCACATTTCTAATTATCCCGAAATATAATGGATACTAAATTGTAACAAAATTTCCAATAATAGAAAATGGCTAATCTATTGTAAACTATATTGTTAGATACAAAACCAATAGTAGTAGGAATTAGCAATTCAAAAGTATCACACATAAGACCATAACTACATTTATATTGTTTCAAATATTCCGACATATAAAAATCTAATATAATTTCATTATTTCTTAATTTCTTAGCATTATTTTTTAAATTAAAAGCGTTAGTTGAAAAAATGATATATTGAAATACAGCTTCATCATTAATTGCATCATTTTTCTATATAACTTAATTTCTTATTCTTAGAAGATTCAAAGAGAAATTAGCGTACTTTTTTAAATTGTATGAATTTTGAATTCAAAGCTATTTAATAGTTGTAAATCGAATTAATAAATTTATTTTATTTTTGAATTATTTTCACTACTTGCTTTGTTCAAAGAATTGCTCAGAACAGGGCTCCTTTTATTGAGTTTCCTGAAATTAAATATTTATTTTCACCCTGTTTTAAAATTATATATTTCTTCTGAAATAAGAGAATAGCGTAATGGCATTCCATACTGTTTCGGAATTGATGGTCTAAATCTTTTGAAGCGATAAAACAAGAACCCGTACTGAATCTTAAAATAACGAAGACAAGCAGGATAGCTCTTTGCAAACCCTTTCCAGCGCTTGAATAAAGAAACTTATGGCATGTTTATGCAAAAACGTGCGTGACATTATGATGCGTTTCTCGTGGAAAATGCAGACTTCTGCAATTATTTTTATTCAACGTTGAATAAAGTTGAAAATACTTATGTGTGAAGTTTTTATACCCACAATAATGCTGTGTCATTGAAATTTCCTTTCCATAAACCGACTGAGGACGGTGGTCTAGTGGTAAGGTGTCGACCTTGGAGCCGGAGGCTTCCAGGTTCGCAACGCAATTTAACTGAAGATCCATCGTGTATTGGGCCTTTTACAAGCTAAAGTATACGTAGGGAGCCAACGAATTCCGCTGATGTGGTATGGAAGTGTCGAGAAAGTGCGACTGCCCAGGTGCGTCATATGATCGCGGTTCATAATTATGAGGTCCGTCCCAAAATATCCCTCTTATTGCTTCAAAACGGGACGTTAATATAAATGAACTTAATCCATAAACCGATTTATGTTGTGAAATAGATTTTTGTCTTTAAAAATTCAAAAAAAAGTTTTTACATTTCTTAATTTTACAGTTGTGTGAGAAAATTGTTTCAATCTTTTAAGAACTCGGGGCAACAATTAGAAAATATATTTAAAAAGCAAAATACTGCTCTTGAATAGGGAAAATAAACAAAATTGATACAGATCTTTAAAACTGAAAAAGGAATCATTTTCATCTTACCAATGAACATTTTGAATGAAAATCCTCTACACTATTCGAATATCATATTAATAATGATTTTTCAGTCATATATGTTTCATTATTTTTTAATAGTAATTAAGTCATTTGTTAATCCTTTATTTCCTGACGGTACGTAAAAGTACTACCTTTTATCACTCTTATATCTTCGTAATTTGGCAGTTTTTCCTGACAGTATTCAAAAGAACACGAAAAATATAGTTTCGACAGCAAGCAGTAGATGGCAGCTGAAGGCAGGAATTAAATTTTTTAATTATAAAATAAATTATTTAAGCTATTTTAATTAATTTTAAAAAATTAACCACTTTCTTGGGGTTATTATTTTAAATTAATTATCTAATTTATTATCTAATGATGCCAAAATAAAATTGAAAATTTGCTGGTAAGTTAATTCGCTAAATAAAGCGTTAAACTATGATAGTTTTAGAGAACGAGTCCTTTTACTTTGTAGCTGCATTTCTCTCTCTCATTACGGAAAAATATATAACGGGAATCAATTTTTACTAGAGCATGCAATAAAATAAGGACTAATTGCTCGTATCTGGGGATTAAGGATCAAAACGGGCCAGGGCGTGTTTTAGTGTTCCAAAAATGCGCCTTATATGCTGAAGGACTAATTCAGTTATGGTTTCTGTGTCTCTCCGGCTCACAGGACGCTCCTGGTGTCAAATTACCCTTCAGAACATCACATTCAAGTACTTACACACACAGTTTATTCTCCTGGTGGATTCTCCTGATCTACGGGTGAAGAATTCCTTACAGATCAACTATTTCCAAGTCCCGAAGAAATGCAGCTAGAAAAGACTAAGGCACTGGGGAATATGGAAAAGGCAGCTTTGCAATCAGCATTTACATCTTTTTATGACCCACAACAAAAGTGCGTAGTTACCTAGTGGTTTCTAAGAAGGAAACAGCAAATAAACAGAGTGTCTTTGTATTTATTCTTCCGCAACTAAATAAGTTCATGAATGTTTTGAACGTGGTAGTACTAAGTTTGAAACATACTTTTATTTTATTCTCTTAGAATTTTAAAATATGGATATATTGATGTACATATAACTTTGGATCTACCGTTTCTGAAAATAATCTGTAATTCAAAACAGTTTTTCCCCTATTTTAAAAAATATACGTGTTAACATTTAATAACGTAAAAGATTTTATTAAAATCGATTTATTAATGTTCGTATTAAACATTTTTAATTACAATGTATTTGGAAATTGCATAACAAGATTATTTTAAGACATTTACCCCTCATCTTACATAAAAAAAATATGGATAACATCAAATAAAATAACAATATAAAAATCATCAGGAAACTTATCAATGAAGATACATAACTAGTAATTGGATCTGTCCTAACGGACATACAAATATCGAGCCTCTGATAGTTCCGAAGAACGCCAGCAAATTCGAGTACAAAATCTAAACATAAAATCTTGATTAATAACCAAATAACATAAATTAAAATACAATCATAAGGAAAATAAAAATAAAACAAGGAAAGCTTAGAAATATACATGTATACAGGAAACCACAAATTAAAAATTAAACTTGCAACACACTGCATCACAAGAAAGAGGCTAAATCAACCTATACACAATTTCTTAAAGAAAATGCTTGAAATCATAGATATCATACAGAAATTATGAGTCATCAGTAATGGATGAACTATAAAAGATGGATAATGGAGCCTTCGGTTCTTTTCTTAGATATAACACAAATTATATATTCAGATCTGACATATTACTGTTAACCAAGTTAGTGAAAATATACTTTATATTGTAATAGTTTTACATAGTTTAAAACTGCAGAATTGCTTCATATTTGATAGAATTTAATGTTTTTGATAAAAAATTTAATGTTTAATGTTAATGTTGAAATTAAAGAATTTTGTATGAAATTAAAAAAGAAGGTAAAAATGCTAGTCATTTATTAGATATATTTCAGAAGGAATGAAATAATTTATTTGTACTGAAGTGAATATCGAATTCTTTTAAAAGTTCTTCCAATGGCAATTTCTGAGAAAGTTATTTATTATTTCCATAGACTGTCTTATGCCACTATAATTCATATAAAATGAAATCATTATTTCAGTAATAAATTTATTATTTCAATTAATCAATTATTTCAGTAATGTCTCGTAATAAATTTATCTAATTGCTTCTTTGTTTATGTCAAATGAAGAAAAAGTTTATATTTTGGCAATACAGAAATCGTAAAAAATAAAAGGAATCCTAGAGATGCTGATTGAAATTGAGGAGTTTCAAACTGTTTGCTGTAAGGAATAGTACTATTTACATTAATTTTACTGGCTGGCGTCAGTCCTAATTGCGGAATTATTAACACACAAGCGTCTATAATTCGCCTGGAATACTGGTTAATGAGTTTCAAAGTTATGAATACTTGGCTTTAAAATCGTGTCGAATTGCGGTAGACTAGACATGAAGTTTCAGCCCAATTATCTCGGTAATAAAGCTGTATATTAAGATGAATCTAACTCAATTAAGCTCACATACCCATTCATTAAAAGCTTTGAAATCTCCCGCCTTGCTTGATTTTATTTGCATTGTGCATTACTTTTGATATGTTTTAAGCGAATTTAGCAAGTACTTTTAAATGTCTCCTGAATTTTTTTTCTTTAAATCAGGATTTCCAACTCTTTGAATGTCGAGGCGTTTTGTTTCAATTTCCCCTAAGAAATTAACACAAATGATTATTAAAAAGTCTGGAATTAAAATTACGTTGAAAATAATTGCATTAAATAATTTTCTCAAATACTGGGACGAGTATATTTTTCAGCAGAAAAGGATTCGCGACAAAAGGGAGTTTGTGAGAAAAGCTGCATGACAGTGATACTTGAAATTGAATTATTACAAATTTATTTTATACACTTTTGTTTAACTTGATTTGTATCATGTTTATGAAAAAGAAAATTGTAATCAATTTTCCATTCATTTCCTGATGATCTAAATATTGTACATTTGTGTATCTATTTATAAATTAAATTGTGTAATTATTTATAAATTAAAAACAATTAAAATAAAAATAAATCCCAATCTTTACTACCCTAATAAAAGAGTTTTTTCAAAAAAACTCATTTTATTAAATTTATTGCTAGCTGCTGATTAAAAATTACAATGATTTCAATATGGTGAAAGAAACTATTTTCGTTGTTGTAATCGTTCGTTTGTTATCAAACACTAATATTAGTGATATGAAAACAAACGAATAATTTCAAAGTTTTCATTCATCATTTATGATATGAATCGATTGAAATTATACATGTTATTATGGTAGAAAACTAGGCATATAACTGTTTCCGACTTTTAAAATTCAGCGCAGCTGAGGCAAAAAGTCTTCACATTTAAGATCGCTAATTTGAATACCAAAGTAAAATCTTTCAAGTTCCAGGAGAAAACAAATAGAATACTTGTTTTTTCCATTCTGCTCCAAACATTGCTTTCGCTTTGTATTACATTGTGTAGCGTTTGTAGGAATCTGAGGCATGTCAATTGATTGATTTTTCCATGTATTTTTATGGAATTGTTTTTGGCTTGTTTTTTTCAGCATAAAATAATGATGAATAACAAATGTCATAAATATTTGAGTTTAAAATAATCAGTTCTAGCCCTAATACATATTCGGCTTGTTAAAACTATGTCCTAAAGTAATTTTTTAAATATAAAATCTATTGAATATAATAATCTATGACACTAATATTAAAAATAGTAAAATGTCTGCGTGTCTTTGTCTTACAGGCCAGGCGTTGTCTGAGTCATGAAATTCGAAGTGCGATGTTTAAAAGGCATTTTGAACTTTTTTAATTTATAAAATGTACGACATTTTTCAAAGATAAAAATTAATAAATACGAAATTTTAGAAATCTTCTCTAGACACCTGAACAAGACAAAGAAAACCAATAATAATTGATGGTGGTGCAGAGTGTGGCAGCAGTTCTTACGATGATATAACAAGGAGTCACAATTTTGAGAAGACTAATTTTATTAAAAACATCTTAAAACTTATGAATGAACTCAACTCGAGTTCATAAAGAAAACATATCATCATGAAAATCCATCATCATAATAAGACATCACTCCAATTCTGCTATATATACTTGTGCAAGAACTAAACATTCCCGTCTTTGGAATGACGTCAAAACAAACCAAGGTTCAAATCCTCTTCTTCACTAAAAGCGGATGAAACGAACATTATGCAAATGTGAAGAACAGAAAATTGAGGTTTCGTCCAACAATAATAATAAAAATTTTTTAATTAAATTTTACCTAATTATTATACCTAATTTTAAAGTAAATTGTTCTATCTTATTATAATGTGAGGTTATCTTTATTTTCCTTCCATATCATTTCCTTTCAGATTTGGGTGTTTAATCAGGTCTGAAAGATCAAGCAAGAAGAAATGTTTAAGAGCCCATTTATACATAATTCTTCTTGTCATTTAATTCAGTGAAATATATTTACAATCGATTAGATGGTTTCTTAAAGTGTAAAATCACTTATTTATTGGGTTTTTTCGAATAATTGTATCGATATAACAGAAAATTAAATTACATTTTCCTGATCTTTTTTCAGTGCGCGATCTTTTAAAAATATTTTTAAACATCAAGCAGTTTCCAAAAGAATTCAGAGTTAGTTATCTCCAAGATTTTGATCAAGTTTTAAAATTATCTCTTGTACTAATTTCTTTTTTTCTAACCTTCTCTTTTTCTCCTCAAAATCTTTCACCTATAGTTGATGGAAAGTCTAAGTGGACAAAATCGATGAAATAATGGGTACACTAAGAGAAAGATGGGTACATTAAAAAGACGAGAAGTAAAAGGGTAGAAAAAAGTACAAATGACTAATACTTTCTGTTACAAATAACTGTCATTTATTTGGACAAGCCGGTGGGGTTTTATTTTCTGATTTTATAAATTAATGATCAAATTATTTTCTTTCCAATAATTAAAAAATATTTAGGGTAAACAAGGCAATCAGTGGCACCCTTAAGGTGATATTTATGCAGTTAATTCATGGAAAAATTGTAAAAATAATTAAATTAAGTTATGAGTCATTGCAATTTTTCCTGAATTACTAGGGGGACGGCGTGTAGTATGGGCCACCTAGTGTTTCTAGGGCCTGCCGGTAAATAGAAACCCATTATTTTATCTACAGTACAGTCATATCATTTGTTATGAGTGCTGCAATTTTCCTGAATTACTAGAGGGAACGGCGGGTAGTAGCATGGAGCCACCTAGTGTTCTAGGCCTGCAGTAAATGAAACCCATTATTTTTATCTACAGTAAGTCATATAATCGGTTACTGAGTCATTGAATTTTTCTGAGATTACTAGGGGATGGTCGGTAGTGGGCCACCCTATTTAGCTAGACCTGCCGGTAAAAGAAACCCATTTATTTATCTACAGTAAGTCATATGTCAGTTAGAGTCCATTGCAATTTTTCTACATTACTAGGGGAATGGCGGGTAAGTATGGAGCCCCCTAGTGTTTTAGGGCCTGCCTGAGTATTAAAGAACCCATTATTTTTATCACAGTACAGTCATATCATCGTTATGAGTCATTTGCAATTTTCTGTAGATTACTGGAATGGCGGGTAGTATGGGCCACCCTATTACAGAGGCCTGCCGTAGAATGAAACCTTATTTTATCTGAGACAGTCGATATCATCAGTTATGAGTCATTGCAATTTTTTCTGAATTACTAGGGGAATGGCGGGTAGTATGGGCCACCTAGTGTTTCTAGGGCCTGCCGGTAAATAGAAACCCATTATTTTATCTACAGTACAGTCATATCATCAGTTATGAGTCATTGCAATTTTTCTGAATTACTAGGGGAACGGCGGGTAGTATGGGCCACCTAGTGTTTCTAGGGCCTGCCTGGTAAATAGAAACCCATTATTTTATCTACAGTACAGTCATATCATCAGTTATGAGTCATTGCAATTTTTTCTGAATTACTAGGGGAAGGCGGGTAGTATGGGCCACCTAAAAGTGTTTTCTAGAGCACTGCCATGTAAATAGAAACCCATTATTTTATCTACAGTACAGTCATATCATCAGTTAATGAGTCATTTGCAATTTTTTCTGAATTACTAGAGGACGGCGGTGAGTATGACCCACCCTGTGTTTCTAGAACCTGCCTGGTAAATAGAAACATTATTTTATCCACAAGTACAGTCCTTATCATCAGTTATAGAGTCATTTCGCAAGTTTTTCTGAATTACTAGAGGGAAGCGGCGGTAGTATGGGCCACCCCTAGTGTTTCTAGGGCCTGCCGGTAAATAGAAACCCACTTATTTTATCTGAAGTACAGTCCTATATCATCGGTTATGAGTCATTGCAATTTTTTCTGAATTACTAGGGGAATGGCGGGTGTAGGCCACCTAGTCGTTCTAGGGCCTGCCACCGGTAAATGAAACCCATTATTTTATCTACAGTATAGTCATATCTCCCAGTTATGAGTCATTGCAATTTTTCTGAATTACTAGGGAATGGCGGGTAGTATGGCACCCTATGTGTTTCTAGGGCCTGCACGTAAGTAGAAACCCATTATTTTATCACAGTACAGTCATATCATGTAGTTATGAGTCATTAGTATTCACGAATTACCTATGGGAATGACAGGTATGTAGACCCAACCTAGTGTTTCTAGGCCTAGCACTGGTAAATAAGAAACCCCATTATTTTATCTACAGACCTGATCACTATCATCAGTTATGAGTCATTGCAATTTTTCCTGAGATTACTAGGGAATGGCTTGGGTAGTATGGGCCACCTAGTGTTTCTAGGGGCCCTGCCGGTAAATAAAGAAACCCATTATTTTATCAACAGTACAGTCATATCATCAGTTATGAGTCATTTGCAATTTTTCTACACTGAATTACTAGGGGCAGCGGGTAGTGCTTGGGAGGCACCTAGGTGTTTCTAGGAACCTGCCTGAGGCCAGAAAGCTAGAAACCCATTTATTTTATCTACCCAGGCAGTCCTTATCATCAGTTATGAGTCCACATTTGCAATTTTTTCTGAATTACTAGGGGAGACGGCAGGTAGTATGGGCCACCCTAGTGTTTTCTAGAACCTGCCAGTAAATAGGGAAACCCATTATTTTATCTACAGTACAGTCATATCATCAGTTGCAGGTCCCATTTGCAATTTTTCTGAATTACTAGAGACGGCGGGTAGTATGGGCCACCTAGTGTTTCTAAGAACCTGCCTGGTAAATAAAGAAACCCCATTATTTTATCTACAGTACAGTCATATCATCAGTTATGAGTCATTGCAATTTTTTCTGAATTACTAGAACGGCGGGTATGGGCCACCCTAGTGTTTCTAGAGCCTGCCATTAAATAGAAACCCATTATTTTATCTACAGTACAGTCCATATCATCAAGGTTATGAGTCATTGCAATTTTTCTGAATTACTAGGGAATGGCAGAGTAGTATGGGCCACCTATGGTGATTCTAGGGCCTGCGGTAAATAGAAACCCCATTATTTTATCTGAGTGATCCTTATCACATCAGTTATGAGTCATTGCAATTTTCCTGAATTACTAGGGGAATGGCGGGTAGTATGGAGCACCTAGTGTTTCTAGGAGCCTGCCTGGTAAATGAAACCCATTATTTTATCTACAGTACAGGTCTATCATCAGTTACTGAGTCATTGCAATTTTTCCTGAATTACTAGGGGAATGGCGGGTAGTATGGGCAGCCTAGTGTTTTCTAAATTTTCTTACAGTGAAATAGAAACCCATTATTTTATCTACAGTACAATCACTTCATATCATCAGTTATGAGTCATTGCAATTTTTCCTGAATTACTAGGGGAACGGCGGAATTTTTCTTAGGAATTTTTCTATGTTTATGACACTATAAGTGTTAGCTTCGTATAATTTTTGACGACTCCTTTAACTTTTATGGGTAAAGATAAAATTATTAAGCTATTGTTATTATTCAGCTTACTTTATGTAGATTATGGCGTGAAAGTTTCATCTTGTTGCTTTTAACTGACTCTAGCCCTTACCATGTTTTTCTTTTCAATGTCGGTCGGGTAGTATGAGCTATTTCAGTAAAACAAACTTTTTTATGGTAAAAAGCCTAAATTCAAGAAGAACCCTGAACCAAGAGTCGAAGAGAGTGATTTGCGGATGCCATTAAACTTACACTTGCAGGGGGGACGTGGCGACCAAGAGGTAAGACAACGGCTTTGGAGCCGGAGGGCTCCAAGCTCGAAAACCGAACCAAAACTCTTCCGTATATGGGGGCCTCCTGCTCGTTAAATAATACGTAGTGATCAAAATCCTCCCGCTGGTGTAGACCTGAAGTTTGGAGATTGGAGTAGGGTATCAGATCAGGCATCTTCCTCGTCATCTGATCATCGTTCAGAATTACAAGTTTCGTCCCAAAGTAGTCCTCGTGTTGCTTCAAAACGGGATGTTAATTTAACTAAACTAAACTACTTCCAATTCTAAGTGTTTTGGAAAATAAATTGTATGAAAGGGCTGCATCCGATCATTATGGTGCGCTTAGAAGTACTCTGCAAAGAAGAATTAATTGAATAACTAATAACTAACTAAGGTTTAATAAGACAACGATGGAGATCTAAGAAAATTCCTTCAGATTATTGTAATTTGACTACAGAATCAAAATATATCCATTTGTACTCATATTTGTTTTTATTTTAAACCTTGAGTTTCTTAGGGTTACCCACACTACCCGACATATTTAAATTATTGTAAATTATCGATTTAAAAATTAGTTGTCATATGCAATATGCATAGCGTAGATAAATTTGTTTAATATAACCAACGTGAAGAAAAGAGTTCAAAGAAAATATTTGAACAGTTATAGCTCTTTCCAATCAAGAATATAAATTTTATAATTAATTTTTCTTAAGGCGCCCTATACTACCCGCCGTTCCCTTATGCATTGAGATAAATAAATCATTCCGATAAAAACTATCCCTGGAATGTATTTTTCGATATATTGAAAACGAATAGTTGAAAATTGCTTATTGACACCCTACGGAATATGACACCATTGTTACTGACATCCCTTTATTCTTATTTAGTTTAGTTTTAACTCTCTACCTGAGGTTAGGTTAGGTGAAACAGAACAATGAAATAGAAACTAATATTTTAAACTAAATTTTAGGATGACAAAAACTGTCTTAACTTCCCTGTATTGAAAAACAAATACATTTCGATATTACACCCAGTGAAAAAAAAAACCTTCAGAACTTTTCCTGATATTAAGTTGCAAGTTTTCTATCTTTGTTTTGGGAATTAAAGATATGTTCATTACATTAAACATACAAAACAGTTTTTGTGAAAATGCTGGCTAAAGCATTGCTACAATGTTTTTCATAATAATGATTGTATAACTGGGACTGAGTAAGAGATGAGGCAAGAACCATCTGGAAGGAAAAAATCAATTTATTTTACATAAAGTATGACACTAAGACAGAAGAGAGCCATATAACCATTATTAAACATAGTCTTTGACTCAGAAAGATTGAGGCTGTAACTTCTAGGGCCTACGTCTAGATCAAGTTAACTTCACAGCATTGATAGATGCGAGATAGTTACTGAGGTAGTCGGTACATAGAACTATTGACACTAAATTGCTACATGTTATCTAGTACGATATTACCCTACTCGGCTTCTCAGTCTATCATACCTGTATTCCACATAAATCAGAAGTACTCCATTGTGCGTAACTGGTGACGAAGTCAAAGCAAGATTACTTGATAACGAAATAAATTTAATGACACAACAATTAAGTTAAAATACTAAATCATAAAATCCTTATACAGCTAGCTATCAACATGATACAAAAAAGGAAGAGCAGAGAATGAACAGAATGAACAGAGAGAATGTCCTTAAATACTGTAACAGACTCGTCTCTATTGGTCCATGGGTGACATCACGAAGAGGGCGGATCCGATCTGCATGTAATCACAATTAAGGATATTGCCAGATGCCGCGATAATGCCACAAGGCTCAAGAAAATAAATTCTTAATGACGATTGCTTTTAAGATTATATGCAAACACAACCTGCGTGTGTATTTAGGCGCTTTGTAACGTCTGTAAGTACGGGATTTGATGCTGACAGCAGTAAAGAGTATTACGCTTCTCCTATGCGTACGAAAAGGTTGGATGCTGTATCAACATCATTTAATAGGATTCTCTGCGTGTGTTTGCTCGCCCTCTCTCCCTTTGACTCTTTAATCCCGAATCGTCTTTTTTCTTTTGGCCCCTTTAAAACCGGGCATGTTTGGGATGATGCGACATGAATTAGACTCTTTCAACCTGGGTGGTCAGTTACCCCACCCTCTGCTACAACCTTCCCTTAAGGCCCACGGAAATGGGCTGTGGTTGACAAGAATAATTGGATCCCCTACCACGTTTATCTCCTAAGCGACCTCAAAAGGAGCCAATCGCCTCAGAGCGGCCCTTGTCGCTGTTAAGAGGAAAGTTTTAGATCGCCCCCGGGACCGCCTCGCTTGGTGTGAGAGGGTTAATTCGTTCTCGTCCCTCCTTGAGGCCTCCTCGATTAATCTCAGGTTTCCATTCCGGAGGGTGTTCGTGCGGAGTTATTATTCTCCACCGCGGACATAAAGCGCTGCTGATGAAGCAGATGAATATGGTACGACATCAAGTTCATAGTGAAACGAATAATTACTTTATAATTATTTAAACAATATTACAAGGAACATTTTTGCTAAATATAAAAGTAAATTATTAAAACCAACTATCATTCCATGGATTTCGATTTCACCTTTCTATATTATTCTTGTTTGCGCACTTTGATGTAGCAATACGTAACTGAACGAAGTACAGA
>BGPR01008575.1:37448-62695 GCA_013235015.1 Araneus ventricosus | reverse complement strand
CTGTGCCGTTCAGTTGCATGTGCTATCCTCCTGCTGAAATGGAAGGATTAAAATCGACTTCCCTAACTTAATTTTCTTTGCTATCTAATAAAGTGCTCCCTTTCTGTTTTGGAAAGCGGTTGTCGTTTTATTAAATGCTCAGAAGGCATATAATACTTAGATGTTTATGGATTATAGGTAATTTTTGTGTAAAATTATAAGATAATGATTAAATTTTAGTTTTAGACCAAAAATGCTATATAATTCGATTAGCGTATTCTCGGGCTGATAAGTTAAGCGGTTAATTTATGGCGTGAACTTTGCTTTTAAATCATGTGGCTTTACGATCGCTATTTATATGCAACGCTTTCGAATAGTTCCAAATACTATAAAGCTCACTACCAAAATAGCAATACTTGTCAACAAAGCGAAGAAGTATATTTATTATAATAACTATTGATATAAATTAATGGAAACAAAATTGTATTATTGGAATTATTGAAACACGATTTCTACTTTTGCCCTGGCAAGAGGGGTTAATTTTGGAAAATTCAGGCATTATTTCGATGGGTTCTTAAAACACTGATTTCATTCGCTGGAGATAACGTCTCTCCATTATCCTCATCAGAGAGATTTGAGTAATTGAACGGTAATTTCAACTTTCTGATCAGGCGACTTGTTAGCCATACTTCTATTATCCAATTCAACATTAGAACGTTTGACCTACGATATGATTTTGAGGTAGTGTCTTCCTCCTATTTCGACCAATTTTCGTGGAATAGAGATTGAGAAAACATTACACCAGGGCGGTAGCCTTAAAGATGCATCCAACACTAAAGGGGTGTTCTTCATTGTTTGTCCAGGTGGCGGGTTCTTTCTTACAAGCCAAGAATTATTCTAGACAAAGACAAGATTTCTACGAAAGGTTCAAGAACCCGCTCCATCGCAGCGGCGATTTTAATATTTCCTGAGTTTAGCTACAAACTTAAGTTTAGGTGAAAACTACTTTGGATATGTACGTCAACAGCAATTCAAAATTGACAGAGTACATGGAAAGAAGCTACGGATATGACATCATATGTAGTGACGTTATATGTGTTTATACTCGTCAGACTAAATGAAAAGCTTGAATGAGAATCGAACAACTTTCATCTTAAATAATCTTTATCATACATAATATCAACTTTAGTAGTACATCCAGTCTAGACTTTGTTCTATGTTAATTATTTTTAAATGACTAGAATCACTTTCAAACTATTACTGGGTGTATCGATACACTCTATAGTCATTTAACTGAATATTGGCTTAACATAGCTCTTCTCTCAATATAAGTTTATCGTAGATTGAGAAAAAGGGAAAAGATTTACTATAACTCAGCGAGGCAGAATTAATTCTTAACTCAATTTCTAAAATCTGATTATATAATTCGATAAAGTATGTGTAAGTTCATAATCGGTAAACTTTCAAATAAAGTTCTTTACCCTTTTAATGGGCATTTTACAGCTGTCAAACACTCAGTGTCAATACTCAGTTGATCTTAGAAATAGAAACATTTGCAACAAGTTTTTCTGGTTGCATTCATATAACACTTACACTCGTCAAATTGCTTCATCAATTTTTTAATACTTTCATGTCAAAAATGATGATTTTGAAATCCAGGTTATGAAACTATAACCTTAACCTTCAGACTGTGATTTTTTGTTGAAGAAACTTAGCTTTGGCAAATGCACAAACGCTTGTAGAAATTCAAAACACGAAGTCGCGCAGAGCTGGCAGAATTCTAAATGCAAAGACACGAAACATCCTGTTCGACAACAAAACTCGAGGAAGCGACCTTTCAAATTTCAAAACACTTTCTCCTCCTCATTGGCTATTCAAACCTTCTCCGCAAATCAAGGTTGTTTGCTTTACTAGCTTTTACCACTTCGGCACGTTCTGCATGCAATTTTGTCAGATAAGTTTAATAAAAAGATGTTTCCCCATAGTAAACAGTACATAAGAAGTTAAACTAGGAAATCTCGTGGTGAATTTTCTTCTTCTGAACTTCATTTGCATTCAAATAGAGGAAAAATACACACATTAAAAGTTTATTTAAAGAACTTAAAATTGAAAATCCTCAACTATTATAGAATTATCCGCAAGATCTCAAGGTAGAAATAATTTCTATTACTTAAAAATAATTCTTGAAAAAGAGATAGCAAATAACATCTGAGCATTAAAATAAGAGTCGAAATACAAACAAAAAATGTAAATTGAAGAGAAATGCAATCGATTACGTTATTAGGAGTCAAACAAGGTTGTTTTGGGAGATTGTCTGCGGCATCTACAGCCCAGAGGGTTGACTTTCTCGTATACCTACAGTATGGCGCAAATTTGTGCTTCGTATCATAATGAAGAAATTCGAATATGTATTTTGGACGCTTCCTTTTTCTGCTATTGCGCCCGAAATTTGACGCAGTTCTACAATTATGACACCGACTACCCAACTAATTTCGCTAAACCCTTCAGTCGGAATTAAACCCTTCTTGGTCGGCGTCGCATGTCATACGTTCGGCCTTTTCGTGCCCATACGGTAGACGTTGTATGTCACACGTTCGGCCTGTTCGTGCCCGTACGGTCGGAGTCGCATATCATACGTTCGGCCTTTTTGTGTCCGTACGATCGACGTAGCATGTCATACGTTCGGCCTGTTCGTGCCCGTACGGTCGGCGTCGTATGTCATATGTTCGGCCTGTTTGTGCCCTTACTGACGGTGTCGCATGTCATACGTTCTGCCTGTTCGTGCCCGTACGATCGACGTCGCATGTGCCCGTACGGTCGGCGTCGCATGTTATGCGACGAAGAGAAAAATCGCATCGTTGAAAGCGATTTCGCTACATACGCGGCTCATTATATTCCGCTATATTTTTTTGTATTTCTGAATACCTCTAAGGGATGGCGATTATCAGAGAGTATTTTGTTTTAATTTAAACTTGGGTGCATTGCAGGGAAAACTGGAGATCAGTGAACGGGATATCACGTGTATCACCCACCACCAGTAGGTCAAGCAAAGTTGCTTACTGACAAAAATATTTTGCATTTTCGAATTCAGGATAGAGCATATATTAATTTTCAACAATAAAATAAAATGGATTTTTTGGGGATGGGGTAGGAAAATCGAAAAAAAAAAAAAAAAAAAATCGTCCAAGAAGGGGATAAGAAACTTTCTTTAAGAAGTTTTTTTTCTTTGGTGCACTGTGGAAAACTACAAAGGGCATCTCATAAACAAAATTTCAAGCCTGTAGGTGAAAAATTATAAAAGTTATCCTTTGTCCGGTATACGGACAATACCAGACATTTCAACTAAAAGAAGACGAACAATCACACACATTTCATTGTAAAACGGTTGCCAAAGGATAATAAAATATTGCACAAGTATTTTAAAAAATGGTAAAAAAGGATTAAATACAAGAAATTTCTTGAAAGACAAAACTCCATTTTGAGAAAAACAAAGGTTCTCTGGAGTTGTTTTGGAAAAACTAAATAAATGAAATGATTCCATCCCTGAAACGAAAAATTCTTGCAAATATTATAAGAAAGTCGAGAATAAAATAAAAACCAGCATGTAGTTTCCTCAATTATTAAATTAAGAAGAGCATTCAAAATTGACCTCTGCTTTATGCTAAAAACTGTATATGAAATGATGTATGCATCTCTCTAGGTCTTGGCGTTTTTGAGTTGTGTTCAAATGCACGCAAAAGGGACAGACAGCCTTCTCTTCGAAAGATTTCGTCCAAAATTTGATAGAAACTTATAATTTTGGTGGTAAGGCCACATACCAAATGTCATCCTTTTAGCTCGCTGCGTTTTTCAGGCATCGTGTTCAGACCTAATCCAAAAATGTTTTTTTCGGACTGAGATGTTTGGAAGGTGGAAATTTATCAAAAATTGAGGTAAAACCTTTGAACGATTACAATACTTTCTCTTTATATGCTTCGTATCCGAGAAAGTAAAAATGTATGGGTAGCAGCAGGAATGGCGCTAGAGTTTGCCCGACGGGGGGGGGCGATTTGCTCGACAGGGGGGCACGATCTCCCCGACAGGGGGACGAGTGTAATGAAATTGGTCTCAAATTTTCGCCAGATTATTATTTATCAACTACAGTTGAATACCCCGTACAAAAATTTTCCCCGACGGGGGAGGGGGGCTGGACCCCCCGTGGCCCCTCTGGCGCCACCCTTGAGTAGCAGATTAAGAGAGGTATCGTCTTCAAGCTAGGAAAATATTGAAATGCTTAGCAAGCAGATGATTGATGAAGAGTTTATTTATAATTGGTTTAAATTTGACAATTAATTGTGTAGTTATATTAAAGAACATAAGTCACTTTTTATTTTAATTATTTTCTACTTTTTAGTGTCTAATTTATCATTATTTTAAATATTATCGTATTCTTGAAACGAATGATTTTAAAATTCACTACCAAGTGGCGTCACTGGTACGGAACAAAAAGTTAATTATATTTATCGTTTAACTGATAATAAATATAAGAAAATATAAAAATAGAGTATTGTCACCAAGAATACACAAGTGCTCAAAATTTTAAGGCTGTAATGTATCAGGAAGTCAGTAAAAAATCGATTATAAAATTCCATTTGTACACACCCAGAACAATTGAAATAAAAACGTTTATAAATCAGTTTCAATTAGCTTCCCTGCAATGTTCAGTGTACACACTCATTTCTATCTGGTTACATAACTTCAATTAAACAATGCAAGAAAATCGTGCAGTGTGAGGTTAAACTAACAAAACTTTAAATTACACGTGCTTAAAAAATATATATAAAAAAACTGTTATTAATTCATTTGGTTAGGTTGAACTTCTGTGGGAATGCATAAAACACCTGGCTTTGTCCTCCCTCGTCTCGTGGAAGGGTAGTTTCCGCCGCTTCTTCGTAATCGTCTGCGAATGCCCTCCACGGAATCAGAGAAGGCAATTTTCGAACGCAACCGAGCGTTGCGACTAGTGAATAATAACTCTTTAAATTAGAAAATTTTGAGAAGTCGGGTGATGTATGCCTCGCCATTGTCTGCACACGTTTCTCCCAACTCGTGCGAGAGGAGGGTTTTTTGTTTTTTCTCTCTCAAAATTATCCTCTCCCAAAATTAATTCTCAGCGCATGCTTTTTCCTGCCAGGTCGGGACATTTCAGCGTTTATTTCCTTTTCGGTGTGAGGTCCTCTACGATGGTTATTTGCGATAAATTCTTTTGGCAGTACTGAAATAATTGTTTTAACCGAGCCTTGTGTTTTATTTATTAGCAGTTGACCTGTCCTTTTCTTATTAAAATCTTATGGGAGACAGGAAACGGAAAATATTTTAATAAAAACTGTGCTATTTATATAACAATTTTATTGATGAAATATTGCTCAAATTCTAAAAAATATTGCTTAACTTAATTTTAATTTAATATTTAACAATATAATCCCTTTTATATCCTTTTTACATTGTTACGCCTATTTTGGGGCAACTTCCTTTTCTGGAAGAAGGATTTTGGAGATAAAAATATTCCTACTAATTTGTTCATTAGTTAACTTTCTTTCAATGACTCTCTCCTAAACCCAACCCAGAACGGGGTGATTTAAAGTTATTAACCATTGCAATTCTTTTTTTACTTTCTCGTATACGAAGTATACAAGGAGAAAGTATTCTAATCGTCAAAAAATTCGATCTCGAGATTTTGACGAATCTCCACGTTTTAGACCTCCCTGAGTCCGAAAAACACAATTTTGGAATTATGTCTGTGTGTCTGTCTGTGAACACGATAACTCGAAAACTATTAGAGCTACGGGGATGAAATGTGGTATGCGGTCTTTACACCCAAGTTGCAGGTTTCTGTCAAATTTTGGACTTAATCCGTATACAGGAAGTCAGTCTGCCTGTCCGCGTTAATGCGAACACGATAACTCAGAAACTTAAACAGCTAGATGGATAAAATTTGGCGTACAGTTTTATCATCAGAAATGTAGGTCCGCATCGAAATTTGGACCAAATCCATCGAGAGGTTGACTGTCTGTATAATCTCATACTTGTGTACATGATAACTCATTAACACAAAGACTTACATATATAAATTTGGTGTGTGGTTTTCTAACTTTAATTGTAGACCCGTGACCAATTTTGGTTTCAATCGGTTAAAAAAAATGCATTCAAATTGCATATTCCGTTTTCTTTATTTTACTATGACGCAAAAACACGCGCCATATCGTATATCAGCGAAAACGGGCGTCTGGTATGAAGGTTACATGATTTTAAAAAGAGGAAGTTGCACCATCGCAGCGAGATTAAGTAGTATTGCAAAAGAGGGGAAATCCCGAGCGTTAGACCGGTTGAAACTGGATTTCAGCCAGTTAAAGTGACAGTTAATTGTGAGTTAGAGCTTAAGTAGAAATAATTTTACGGATTAAATTTTGAGTACTTTTTCTAAAATTAGGAAAGTGTTAATTTATTACATATATATAAAGTTGTACAAATATCAAATTATCACAATAAAATCATTTTGAATATTACTTACACTAGGCCACGCGACAAAAATGGAAACTATTTTACAGGATAGACGCAATCAAATAAAATAATCATAATCAAAGAAAAAAATCTTTTAGTGGCACAACACAAGCAAAATAAAAACAATTTCTAAAAGTAATACAGAAAACCAGCGGGAGTGGCCTCCCCTAAACTTTCTCGTATACTTTTCAAACATTTGTCATTTCCCTTCCCCCTGCGTTGATAAAAAGTTCGAACCAACTGTAACCCAGAATGCAATGACTATCAGAAGGTTTTTCATTGTTGATTATAGTGATAATAAAATATTGAGGTGAAGAATCATATTCAAAAGATACGTATGTATTAAAACTGCACATTTTTTTTTTTTTTATGAAACTCGAGCAATGCCAGTTCCGCGTGCGGAGAAAGAAAACAGGAGAATAGCTTGCGCATGCGCAAGATTGTTTCCAGCACGCGAGTAAAACGAGACGACCTAAATGTTTGCTTCCCTTACAAAATCTCGCCAGAATTGGTTTTGGCAAACTGCCAAGTTTTCGAAGTGTCTCTTCTTTGCACAGGCATTTCTACTATTGCGCATGCGTATGGAGTTGAACAAGTATGCGATTATACAGACCGACAGACAATCAACCTTTTGAGATTTGGCCCAAAATTTGATATGGACCTACATTCATGACGATAAAACTGTTAAAATTTTATCCATCTGACTTTTCAAGTTTTTGAGTTATACGTTCGTCATGTTATCGAACATACAGACAGACAGACTCCGTTGACGAGTTTTGTCCAAAATTTGATAGAAACCTACAAATTAGTGTTTAAAGACCACATACCAAATTTTATCCCCCGTAGCTCTAATGGTTTGCGAGTTATCGTGTTCACAGACACACACACAGACAGACATAATTCCAAAATTGGCTTTTCGGAATCAGGGAGGTCTAAAGTGGAGATTCTCAAAATCTCAGTTCGAATTTTTTGACGATTACAATATTTCTTTGTACTTCGTATCGAGAAAGTAAAAAGATCTCAACCAAACAAAAATCTCAAAGATCAACAAACGTATCAATTACACAGATCACCCAACAGGGAAATAAAACAAGAGCAGCCTTCAGAAAAAGCTTAAAATGCAATTTGAATCAAGACAAACCAGCACAAACGGAAACCAGAAAACAAAAATCTCATCAACCACCGGTCAGTTCGTCGCAGACACTCTGCACAACCGAAACACACTTCTTTATTTTAGTCAAAGGTGAAGATAGGATGTCAATCGGTCTGTTTGTTTATAGGTATTGAAACGATTAGTTCCTAGACTGAGGAATTGAAATGATTTTGATTTACCTCAACAGTATTTTTAATAGGCCAATAAGAAGTATGTATATCAATTTTGGACACCCCAACCGTTCGATGTGTTGCTGGAACAAACATACATACACACGTTGAGTTTTATGTTTATACAGGGCGTCCACTTTTAATCGTGGCCCAATAGCTATTACTAAGCTATTGTAGAGAAGCCAAGTTCTTCGAATTGTGAAAAAGTTTTAAATGACGTAAGAATCATATTTTATATTATTTTAGTCAATCAGTAAAACATTTTTGATACATTAACATTTTCAGCAAAAAAAAAAGTTCCGCGCTTCTGCAACTAAAACTGATCGAGTTATGAAAATATAAACATCACTATTTTAAACCATTTCAAAGGCGGTTCGAGGATATCGCCAATGATGGACGACTCGAGACACTGTTGATTGGCCAAAAATAGCGAAATTCAAAGCTCGAAATCCAAGGTTGAATATACTAATTATTTTCAAAGTAATCAATTTTTTCCTTAGGTTCCTGCAATCTATAGTGAGAGGTACCGTGACCAGGATTTCCCGGATTAATTAGAAGAGTCCCGGAACTTCCTGCATTTGGATTTTCCTCGCTATTGAATCCAGTCACATTACTTATTCACACCTTCTTTTAATATTAACTCAGCTGAGGGTGACATTTTACCAATTTCCATTTGTCATTCCGTTTGTCAGGATTTTTACTGCAGCGTACCATTCATGCCGCTGTTAAACATTTAGCTTCGGATCAAATGATCGTTTTGGCTAGAATCATCTCGTTGTTGCTAACAGATTCTAGAAAGAGATAAATAACTTTTGCAGCAGATAATCTGAAGGGCAACTCTAATGGACACGCTCGCATGAATCCATCCTGATTTCTAATTTTTTTAATTCTTGGCCAGCCGAATGAAACTAAAATTACCAATGATTTTCCAAAATATTGTTTAGGCGATTACTTTTTAAACAGGCCATGGTCCTTTTTCTTAATTATTCCATTTTCACAACCAAATTATAATTATGGTTCACAAGGTGATATTGACCATTGTGTTTTATCCAAATTCTACATTTTTTATTGGTGATTAATCTAAAAGTGGACCTACTGATGAAAACAAGTACAATTTAAACTTTTAATTAACTATAAAGTTGTTTGATTGGATTGAAAAAAAATTTGGATTTTTACGCATCTATTAGAGATATTTCTGAGAGATCAGCTCCTTCAAGCTGCAAAATATATCGGTGCTACTTTTTTCATGTTTGTACGGAAACTGGCCTGTTTTATTCTTAGACAATATATACCGAGTATTATATTAATTTGTTTCACTAACATAACAGAATGTTGTAATTAGTAAATTTAATAAAGTCAGTAATTTGTTTTTACATTTTAAGTGTTGTTTATAGCAGCACCAACCGTATTCAAATTGCGCCTTGACGCCTTGAGAACCTTTGGTAGAGTTATTTGGGAAGCGTCGTAATTCTCGAATCTTGGATCGTAAATAAACAGCTCGAACATCCCTCATCAATCATACGCTGCACTTAAAGTCAGAATGTTCGATCTGTACACATATAACGTGAGCCAGGGCCATCCACAAGACTGTATCTGTCGATTAGAGTCACGAACTCTAACTCGTCCGGTACCGGAATCGAGACTTTGCAACCATGCCATACCATGAATGAGGGATTTGCGCAATTTTCCCTATAGCAGAGTCAGAAATAGAGTTACCATACTTTCGACCATAGAGTCTTCGGAATAGAGTTACCATACTTTCTGACCATAGAGTCTGAATAGAGTTACCATACTTTCTGACCATAGATTCAGAATAGAGTTACCATACCTTCTGACCATAGATTCGGAATAGAGTTACCATACTTACTGACTTTTGATTCCCGTGACGTCCCGTATATACGGAACTGTCACCGTATTTCTCTCTTTAGTCCCGTTTTACTATCCTTCCCGTTTTCGTGATTATATTCAACCAGTTTGTATATCTAAAAATTATTTATAGAAAAATAATACAAACCAAAACTGTGCTAAGCAACTGTGAAATTGAATATGAAAGAGAAATGGCTGAAGTTTTTTGCAGATACAAAGTATATTGATCAGAAGTCATGTCTAATAAAGCTAAGCGAATAAGTATTCGCCATTCCAGCCCACAATGCAAATGTGAAGAGAATATTTATCCTAATGTCAACTAAATGGTCGGACGAAAGAAACAGGTTGTCAGTGGAGACAAATGAAGCAATTTTGATTTGTCATTATAATTATAAAATGACTTTCGCACAATTTTTTAATTATGTGAAAGAAGAAAATGATAAAATTAAGAAAATAAAAGCAACTTTAAATTGCGACTGGGGTAAAAAGGATTAGCCTTGCATCTTTATTAATCTACGTGTTCATTTTATTAGATTTATGAAACTTTATTCATTTTTTATCAGAGTAAAATAAACCATTACATACCCACTTTTTCATGTTTTATTTATTTAGAACCTAAACGTCCCGTATCAGTGAATGGCAATTATGACAACCATAACCAATCATTGGAAAAGTATTGTATCTATTTTAATTTTTTTTTTATAACATCTTTTCTTCGAAGTAACTAGAAATTTATCTTACTTTACATCTATTTTGGAAAGAATTTTTTTAAAGACGAATTGCAAATATCCATTTCAGTTAATTATTCGTTCGATACCAGAGGACATCTACTGAACTGAATTCGACAGAAAAAAATATTTAAACCATAAACTTTTGGTTTAATTATAAAATTTCATCTTCTGTCCTACAACCTAGATGACTTACTATTTTATTAGATTGATGATTTAGAAATGTTCTTTCGGTTTGGTTGGATAAGGAATCTAAAGAACATATGAGATGTTGATAATTCGATACAAAACTTATGTGAAATGCATAAAGTATTTGAATTATTTAATTTTAGTCTCGAACAGGGATTCTTAAACTGTGGTTCATGACACCAGAAGAGATCGTGTTGAAAAGACATGGAGCCGCGAAAACTCATCTTCTTTCAGTTCAAAATTTGTAAGAAAAACCAAAGAGGATCATATGAACTTGAGGTCAGCGAAGCCAAGGACTAGATTGATTGATTGATTGGGGTTTTATGGCACAAGGGCCAGAATTGGCCAAGCTGCGCCAAACATTTGTTTAGATTTGCGCTAAACTATGTAAAAATCAGGGCAAGATAAAAATGTGGAACTAATGTATATAAAGATAGTGTAAACATGAAAATATGTTAAAAGTGCTTAAATGAGAGGATAAAAGCCAATTGATTTTAAAAAAGGTAAAAGGGCCAAGGACTAGAAGTTAGAAATACGATAATTCGATGCACGGGTGATGTTCGGACACAGTGACGTAGCCTGACAGGGTGATGTTCGGACACAGTGGCGTAGCGGGACAGGGTGATGTGAAGATTCAGGGCGCTAGTCTTAGGAGGAGCGGAGAAGACAGAACTTTAGCGTGTTTATGTCACTTTTTACAACGAAATATAAGAGAGCGAAAAAATGATTTGACCCGGAAGCTATTTACACTTATTAAACCACTAATGACGACAGGGGCGGAAAAATCATATTATTCCTCTGATGCCACCTATCCTCTCTACGCCACTAATAAGAAAACAAGTGCTTAACCCGCGAGGACACGCAAGGGTGTCCGACACCTCACGCCACGTAAAATGTGAAAAATACCGACTTCCCTTTAGTTGAAATGAGTCAAATCCATGCTATCTGCCTTTAAGGTTAGATTCAGCAAACGGAACGTGTTTCAAGAAAAATTCATTTTTTCAAATCGGAATTGAGCTTATGGGGTGTCGAACACCACTTTGTGCTTCATCGCATCGGGTTTCTTTGTTCCATTGAGTGATCGTACAGGAAAATAATTTTTTCTCGCTATTTAAGTTTTATTGAGGAAATATGTGGATTCGAGAATATTCTATATTTTTAAAATTGAGATTTTTGCGGATACAAGACTTTCAAATTGGATAAAAGTCTAAGTAAAAATCTCAAGAGATTGATATGCAAACGTTTTATCATTCTCTACGTAATGTAACTGTATTAAGCTGGTACATGTCTTATACACTTTCACAAAAACTATTGGAGGAAAAGACTGAAAATTGTAGAAACTATTTTGAAAAACAAAAGTGTATTACGCCTTAAATTTATTGGATCTAAAGCTAAAGCCCATCAGAATTCTTATTTGAATTACTAAAAAATGGTTTCCTCTGTAGTTAAGAACATTAGAAGCAATATTTTTCTATCAAAATTGTATAACGATTATAATATCGATGATTCTTAATAAAAATATTGAAAACATGTGTGTAAGAAATATACTTTTCTTATGTGTTCGCAATGCGTTGAATAATATAATGTATTATTTACTAAATTTTTCGTCCAAAAATTTGTTCTTGTATAAAGAGAACCGTTTGCACGAATCATTTGGAGCAGATGTAGCATAAAAATGTTGCTATTTTTGCTTAAACAGCGAAATAATGAATTGAGGTGTCGCACACCCCCTTTGCGCGTCTTCTCGTTTCTCTTCGTAGTGCGCGTCCTCCGGGTTAATCTGAAGAATTGATCCATCTGCTATAGACATATCTTAAACAGAAAGGATGATTTGAGGAAAGGAATTGACGTAACTACCCACCGGGAGTGAAAGTTGGAGGAAGGCTGACCCTGTCTCAGACCTTGGGCGGAGAGAGTGCCCTTGGATCCGACGGACAGTGAAAGTGGCCGTTTCCATCAGCCGTTGCGTCAAACAAAGGTCACATGCCGTAATGGACACATTGAATCACCGCCCGATGTTTATTCCGAGTTCGAAGTAGCAATGTTTTCGCCATTTCTCCCACCGTTCTGTGAATACGCGAGAGTGGCCTTCCACGCGTTTGCCCACAACTATCGATTAGGGGTTGAGAACTCGCGGAATTCTGAGTAATAATTTCGAATTTAATCTTCAGGTATTAGATAATGGATATTTAGGTTTCATTGAGGTGACGTAATGGGGAACTCTTCAACCTTTCTGCTTTTCCGAAATAAACGAGAAGACATTGAAGCAATAATTACCATGTTTGGTACTCCACTGATGAGGTCCATGGTGTGAATGATGTATGAATTGGAATGGATTCAGAAAAGCTGAATGAATGAGGCATGAAATATGATAATATAGCTAATAAATTATTCCCTTTCAGCATAACCCATTCCATTCCTAGGTACCAAGATATTCATGTTTAAATCAAGTTCTAATAAGGTTGAAACTGAATAAAAATTCTTGTCAGGAGTCGAAGATAGTGGCTCCATATGCCGTCTGATTCGCCCACCTACCCCATCACTGTCTCTTGAGGAGGTGGGATATATTAAGACTATCCATGATCGACTTTCTCGTATACATTATGGCGTGCTAGGTGTTAAGCTTCGTCGTATAGCAAAAAGATTCGAGACAATATTATGAAACAGTGCCTATTTCCTTTGGTCATTTGGACCCAAAATCGCAGCACAAAGGCTATTTTGGGACAGACCTCGTCATGTTGAACCGCGGTCATATAACGAGGACGAGACCTGAGCTAACACCCCCTCTCTAAACTTCCGCACCACACCAGCGGGAGGACGTTTGGCCACTACGTATGATTTAACGTGCAACAGGTTCCTTACACTGCGTATCTTCTGTGGAATAGAGTTTTGAATCTGGAAACATCCAGTCCCGAAGCCGAGACCATACCACTAGGCCACCCGGCCCTATGTGGATGCTGGCTATAGACGGCATTAGGAGCAAAGAGGGTTAAAACTAATTACCGGACTTCGCATCTCAGCTATTTTTGGGAGACATACAGAGAGAGAGACCTACCAAAGTATGCGACGGACATTTCTTCCAATTCCAATTACCTTCCTTCGCCATATTATGAAACATTGACTCTTCCTTTTAATCGATTGGCTCCAAAATTTGACACAGATGTAAAATTTAGGTGTGAAGACAACACATCAAATTTCATTCATCTAGCTCGTTGCTTTTTGAATTATAGTGATAACAAATGCATGTACAGACTGTCTGACAGTCTTTTCAACAACGGATTTGATTCAAAATTTGACACAGATGTACAATTTAGGTGTGAAGACAACACATCAAATTTCATTCATCGAGCTCGTTTTTTGAATTATCGTGATAACAAATGCATGTACAGACTGTCTGACAGTCTTTTCAACAACAGATTCGATTCAAAATTTGACACAGATGTACAGTTTAGGTGTGAAGACAACACATCAAATTTCACACATCACATCAAAACGCATGGACAGACAGACTGACAGTCTTTCCAACGACGGATTTGATCCAAAATTTGATACATATCTACAAGTTTGATGTTATGACTATATACCCGGTTTCATCGATCTTTCTCTTTCCGATTTTAAGTTATCATGCTCCTATCCATACACACGGACAGGCAGACATAATTCCATAAATGGTTCCTTTCGGACTCGGGAGAAATGTAAAACTTGCGAATTCATGAAAATCCAATTTTATAGATGAGTTTCTCGTGAACTCCATATATGAGAAATTAATAAATTATTCTTAAGATCATAGCAAATGTGTAATAAATAATATACAAATAATTGATAAAGTTTTCAATAATATTACGTTTTGATACCAAACATCAAGTTCATGATCACAACGGTTTTTTGTGCATTAATCAAAACTGTATTTGTCAAAGCCGCTTACATTAAACCCTCAAGGTATGTGGCTACCCCAAAATCCTCGTTTTGGTGAAAATTTTCGAATTTTTTTTTTATGTGTTCATTTTATAGCCCATACATTTAGGATTCCAAAACTGCTTCAGTTTTGTTTTTACGATAATTAGAAGCGAAGTTATAGTATAATTAATAAACCGGAAATGGGTTTCTTGATACCGGAAGTGGTCGTTTAAAGAGACGTGAAAATGTAAACAATTAGTTTGAACGACTATTTTGTGACTTTTAAGAAATATAAATGCCCAAATCTTTTTTAAAATATAGATCTACGTTTCCTTTATTTATTTTTTATTAATTTTATTTGCATCTGGCAGCTGTTTTTGTATTCAAGTTTGTGTTACTGAACGGCAATACTATTATCGTTTGCAGTTTGTTTACACTGTTATTGTAAAAGCGTTATTCTTGTTTACTGGCTATTTCTCGATATTTTTAGTGTCAACTCTTTTATTTATCTTATTTTAAGTTTAATTTATTTATTAATCACTTCAAAATGCCAAAAGCTAGGTCTAAGAAGTTTAAAAAGCGTAGCTTTCATGGAAACAGGCACAGAAATTCTGTCCCCAAGAATAATGTGTCTACTGCAAGTGCACCAAATTTTGAACACTTTGGAAAGTTCTGATGGGCTAGAATATGACTTTCAGGAGTTAAAAGGAAACAGAATAATTGATATCCAAACTTTACTTGGAGTATTTTCGATTCTTTCTCGTCCAAAATGTTTTGCAACTGGATTGAAACTGACTGAAAATTCTAAAGAAGGACTTTGCTCAAACTTTGCTATAGTTTGCAAATGTGGATTTATGGCTGGATTTACATCAACTCCCAAAGAGAATAAAAAGTGTTCTTTAAATACTTTGTTGGTATTTGGATTGAGATTAATGGGCAGAGGATTTTCTGCTGGGATGAAATTGTTATGTACTTTAAATTTGCCATATGTTTGCAAAAAAACATTCAGAATTCATGAACTCAAACTGTTGGAAGCAGTGAAGTATAGTTGTGAAGAAAATATGAAAGCTGCATCAAAAGAAGTGCAAAATTTAAAAAAAACCACAACTTGTGGTGTTTCTGTTGATGGCACGTGGCAACGGAGAGGCCATATGTCACTAAATGGCTGCGTCTCAGTTATTTCCATCGACACTGGGAAAATATTGGATTTGGAAGTTATGACGCAATATTGTAAAATGTGTGAAATGAACATCAAATGCGACCATGAATGTTCCAACTACAAAGGTTCATCTGGAAATATGGAATCTGTTGGAGCTTTCAGAATTTTTGAAAGATCCGTAATGAAACGAGAATTACAATACACTGAATACTACGGAGATGGTGATTCCAAGGCCTTTTTGAAAGTGAAGGATATCTATGGGGAGGACACAGTTACAAAGCTCGAATGTATAGGACATGTACAAAAAAGAGTAGGCTCACGGCTTAGGAAATTAAAAAAAAAAAACCAAAGGACTTTGTGGAAAAGGTAAATTAACCGATAAATTTATCGACAAACTTCAAAATTATTACGGCATTGCTATCCGCAGCAATGCTGGAAGTATCGAAAAGATGCAGTCTGCAGTAATAGCTGCTTTCTTTCACTGCTGTTCTAGCAATCGAAACCTCATGCATGGGCAGTGACCAGATGGGAAAGACAGTTGGTGTCGATATAAGTGAGCTTTATCCGACAAAAGACAATATTTGGAAAAATCACCAGGTCTCCCTAATTCTGTCATGAAAGTGATAAAAGCAACTTATCTAGAACTGTGTGACAAAAACTTGCTAAAAAAATGCCTGCATGGTATGACACAGAACAATAATGAAAGTTTCAACAACGTCTTGTGGACTATTTTACCGAAAGAAACATTTGTTCAGCAGAAAACTTTGTTTTTAGGTTCATATATTGCAGTTTTATTGTTTAATTCAGGATATTTAGGACTGTTACCTATTTTCAATTACTTAAAAATACCAATTGTTCCACTGACACTAAAAAAATATATGGGAATCGACAAAGAGAGAGTTATGAAATCGAAACGTCAATCGTTACCTTCCACAAAACTCTCCAGAAAAAAGCAAAAAGCTAAAAAAAAATCAAAATTAGTTAAAAATGAAGTTAAAGAGGGTTTGACATATAAATATGGTGAATTTTAAGAATGCAAAGTGGGTAGAAAATGTTTTGTGCTGTATTAAAATCTTTAAATGTGTTTTCTGAGAAACTGTGTTTTTCAGTATTTGACTTTACGCTAAACATCACAACAAAAATTCTTTTTAAGATATTGAATTGAAATTTTGAGAAAATGTTTTAATCAGTTCTATCTGTGTTATGAACTAGAATCTAACCCCTATCTACATATTTATTTTATTGCCTTTTTTGTAAAACGAAACGTTAGTTTTTTTTTTTAATGAGTTTTGGCACAAAATTTGGAATATATCAAGAACTTTTAGAAATTTTGCAAATCTTTTAGTTCATAACACAGATAAAGATGTTATTAATGTACTGTATAAATATTATTGAAATATATTTATAGGAATTTTTAGTAGAAGGTTTGCCGTAACTGTAATTTTTTACTAAAATTTTACTAAAAATTGTCAATATTTCCAAAGTCAAAAATAATTTCATAGAAATTACATTTAAATTCATAGTTTTATGTTCCATTTTAATTAAAAACATATTTCTTTAATTGAAAATTCAAATATTTAAAAAAAAGTGCTCCGAAGGTAGTCACATACCTTAACCTTACAGCGGCACGCTTACGCAAATTTTACGACATATAGTTACGACATATAGTATATATATCGCGTTATTTTACAGAAATAAATGCAACTTTTATTTATATTATTTGTATTTATTAGCCTAATAGTAAACAAAGATTTTATAAGTAAAATTGGACTTAAATATTTAAAATGACGAAACAAATATGTAAAACGATGCACAATTCAAGAAACTTTTACAAACGCGCGCCCTCTGGAAGGTTAAGTCTCGCGCTCGTGATATTCACGTGTATCGAATTATCGCATTTTTAGGCTTATAGACTAAAATTTAATCACTAATTAGCTTTATAACTTGACACAAAAATTACGCTGAATCCATAAGCATCTCAAGTTTTCTATGCCTTCTTAGATGAATGACAACGACAGCCCCTTCCAAAACAGGAGGGGTCAACTTATTAGATAGCAAAAAAAAAAAAAAAAAAATGTGAGACTTAAGTGGTTAAAGGATAGCTAATTTTTCTACAAGCATTATAGAGGTGTTGACATTTCTAATGTAATAGCAAGTGCAACTGTTCAAGTACATTATTCGCTGCTTCTGCAAGTGAAAAAAAGCAATGACCTTAATTTACAGCAAAGAAATCTATTTTAAATCGTTCACTTAAAAGGTCATCACTAAAGAGCTGGAAAAAAACCTTTCCAAAAACAGCGATAACAATGTATAGTAGTTTGAAATATATCACCCAGAAAAAGTCACCATTTCCTGCCGGTCTATTTGTGAGTTATTCGAAATCCGTTTGACCAGTAAACACATAAAAATTCACTTTTCTTTCAAAATAAATCTAATGCCGAACCTCATTTTCGAATTCGTTTTCTGCCCTATGAAAACCAGCTAAACATCCGGATCTTGGTCACACATGAATCGGTTCCCTTTTTTCTCTTTGAACCTAGAAATGACTTTTCGTGCAATTTTCGCACGGAAATTCGTTCAACAATAGTTTTCTCTCAGAAATAACAAAAATGTGTGAATTTGAAGTTCATCAGTCCACCGAAGGAAAGAAAAACATTCACTAGTTTTTATGCAAACATAAACAAATCGATATTCGAAAGAAAAGTGAAAGAAAGTTTGTAACAGCCAGTTTATCTGCGTTATTAAAGTGTGAGATACAAAGACTTCCATCAGCCTGTACAGTGATGCCGACATGCTTTCTTTGCATTTACAAGTTCAAAGGCAATTGACGACAGAAATATTGCAGCCTGATTAACCCCTTGACATACGATTTTATTTAAACTCCTAATTAGATGCCACCACCCATTTGCGATATTTATTATTTCAATCTATTTGTTGGAGCAAACCAAGATTTCACCGAAACCTCTGCTAAATTTAATTAATGTTTCACCTTTCAAAAAAGTAAAACCTGCTCAAGATGTTAATTCACTAGAGTTAAGTAAACATACTTCCAATTCCCTGACTCAACAAAAAGTAGTTTCAATCAAAAAAATAACTCAACTGAAAATATACATTTATTTTTGCAAGCGCATTATCCTTGAATTTTTACATCGGAACTAAAACTTGAGTAGAAAATTCCAGGTTCACAACTCTTAAAAATATAAATACAGCGATATTTACCAGTGCTGTCAATTGTGTGAACCCAACACTATTTAAGATGGTAAAGGATAGGCGACTCATTTAAGCGTGTCCAGGTGATTTTTGTACTTAAAATTAATTGTTACGTTGACTTAAATACGGATTTCAATAGCAAAACTTCTGTAATTCGATGCGCGTGTCAGAGTCGTCATTGTATGTTAAGGAATATCGTTCAGAATTCCCAGTAATATCGAAATGACTAACTTTCCTATAGCACAGATTGTGATTATAACACAAATGCATCGTTAACCACTTAAGTTGCCCCATGTCATACGTACAACGAATTTTAGCAATTTCAAACTTATAAACTATAACAAGTACAAGTGAAATAACTGAACAAAAAATATCAAAAATTAAACTTTGTATTAAACAGAATGGCGCTAAAATGCAGCAACTTCCAATAAAATACAGAAGAAAGATATTTGAATACAATAAGAAAAGAAGAAACACAAGAAGTAAACAATAGCGATAACAATACACCTTTTGCGCGCCAACGTAGAAGCATCCAGTAATTGCATCAGTAATATTGTCCATAATTAACTAACAAATTACTATGGAATCAAACAATAAAAATCATGTTGCAATAAAAATTAAAACATATGAAAAGAAAATAATTAGAATGGAAGAAATGGAAGAGAAATCGAATGGCGAACGTTTTCAAAGGCCACTCGCCATCGGAGTTCTAATATGGATAAATTTTCCGTCAAGGGAAAGTGCATAGTCAAAAATTATTCCCTCTGGAAACTAAAAGCCATTCACAGACGTTATAATTCGGTATAAAAATTACGTGGAATTCATAAACATTTCAACTGTCCGTTAAGCTCCCAGTTGAATTAAATTGACAACGCATCCCCAAATCAGAAGGTGTCATCTTAATTAGTTGAAAAAAGAAAACATTTAAGTGGTTAAAAATCTCATTCGATTTGACTAAATTAGCAATTATACATTCATACTTGGTAGTATCTCAGATCCAGAAAGGGAAATTAATCATAATGCTAAGGGTAGACCTCTCTGTATCGGAGTCTGCCCTTGTCTGCTTTAACCCTTTAAAGTTCACTATATGTTTCGTTTTGAAATTATTAAATTTATATCAAAAATGAGTATTAGACACCTAACTGATTATAAATATGTAAGGAAAAATATTTAGCATTTTTTATTTGAAAGAAATGTGTGGCTTCACGTTGAAACCAATGAACGGAAACGAAATTTTTCCTCCGAATAAGTTGTCATCGAAATACAATTTAAATTGTGTATTTAATTTATAAGTATACATTAGTATTCAGGATATTCAACCTTCATAAAATCCAATATTACTTTCGAAGATTCAATTTAAAAAAATACCCATTTGTGCAATGACCCCTCATTATTTTGTTTCTCTTAGAGATCAAAAGCAAGTGTTAAGTCTATCAATGCCGATATCTTTGTGAATTCCAACGGTATTGAAATGGAATTTTTATATAAGTTGGCCACTATATCTGGCTCTTAAGTTATGAATGAAAAAATATGCTACGTTTCGCCCATGCGCAGTAAAAAAAACGCTCAATGGGTGGTTTCAATGCGAAACCATTGAACGCGAAAGGGTTAAGTGAGCAACTTAGGCAAAGCTCTCATCATCAAGGGAGAGACCATTTTCTCCGGCACACTACCTTTGCATACCACTTTCACCATGGGGCATCAAGAGCATGTGGATAAGAAGCCGCCGGATAAGGAAGCAGGTTCCCGCTCCCTTAATGGGTATTGTAATGGCGCGGGGTTGAGTTACTTCCACTCCGATGATGGAACGTACCTAATGCTGGAAGATTTCGCTGCTATTAAGATTCCGCCCATATTTAGGTTTGTTTAAGGTATCCGACTACGTTCCGAGGCCTTTTTTTTTTTTTAAATATGACATTTGAAGCAATATTTTTGTATTTTTATATGACATTTATGTTAAAGCATAATAAATCATAGAAAAAAGTGGAATGAATTAAATATATTTTTAAAAATTTGAAAAAACTTAGATTTTTTTGCACTAAATTTGACCTTTTTTCAAACACCCTCGTTAAAAAAGAAATGATCAGAACGATAAATCCTTTAATATATATAATCCTTCAACTATTGGCTAGATCCTGAAGCAAAAGTTTTGCAATGTATCTAAAAACATGTAAATTAAAAGAGTTTTAGTGTGAAATCATGAATTTTTAAAGAATTTTGGCCTTTTTTCAAACCTTAAAAGATACATAACTTTTTAATGGAGCATTATTTCACTTATATTTTGGATCATTACCTAGACAATATAATAAATAATATGTATGCCAAATTTGAGACGGATATTTTAAGTTGAATGTTAGTTATCGTGTTTGAAAAATAAAAATTTTGCAAAAAATCACATATCGAGAAAAATGAGTTTAAAGTTTATGTTTTTAATTTACAATGAGAAGAAAAAAGAATTTTTCTTCAATACTCCCCAGTTTTGTAGGATAGTCCTTAGTTTTTGCCAGCTTAGCACATTTTTAAAAAATTTCTGATTGGAAATTTTTTTTAGTCGTTTTCTTGAGCTTTATGTGTTATTTATCGTTTTCTATCATTCAGCCGCCATCGATAGATTTCAATATTGTTTTTCAGTCAAATAACTTTATAATTCCTATTAGTTGATCTAGAGATACTTTTAGTGATTGATATTGATCATAAGTACAATTTATGTACTTTTCCTACGTTTATTATCAAAAATTACATCATTAACGGAGAATCAAGATACTGCAATGATTCAAAATTACCTAAATTTGCAACAATGTCATAGAAAACAAAGAAATTCACACTGAAAATCTTTCAAAATAATACCTGGTATATGTAAAATAGTATAAAACAAAAATAAACAATAAAATTTAAATATCTTAAGTAAAAACAATGAAAAATGCTTCTTTATCGTATTATTTACCACTCCATTTTCAACTGTCAAGTTCTACTAAAATGTCTCTAATTTCACTTCTGATCATCATAGATGTAAAATAAAAACTGTTTTGAAAACTAAAAACACTAGGCTTTCAGATAAGACATTAAAAAAAAATTATGATTTTCGGTCAAAAATGGGTTTCCGAACGTATGCGGATACCTTAAATTATACATGCATTCTTAATTCCAATTATACCTTACACATATTTCCTATAGAAAGTGAACTTTTCTGAACGCAATTTAGCCGTGCACGTAGTGTATTAATGACGTAACACCGCGTTGGGCAAGTGTTTACTGCAGCGCAAAAAGTTTATTTAGGAGTTGGTCCCCTATCTCATAACTTGCGTCCAATTATAACATTTTGCGTCTAACGAATTTTTATTGAAGAAATGCGACGAAGGCCTAAAACCTCACAAGGAGCCGACCTTGAAAAGTTTTTTCCCTTCGTTTACTCTAGTTTTTTAAGCAGACTCGCCCAGCGATCCACCCAGTTCCACATTGATTCGCAATTCCACAAAACTGAATCTCTGAGACTAAACATCCATTTCGAGTAGTTTTTAAAAAAAGAAGCGAAAATTGCGTGGAAAAGACACATTCAAGATCAAGATAATGTCCATAAATCTGACAAAAGACGCCGCCGCGGGGGTTTCTTGACGAAAAAATATACAGAACAGGTATTACCTCTTATTATGCAAGTTCCGTCCAAGACGAAGTCAATGACTGTTTACTTTCACTTTAAAGCAGATTAGAGGGTCTTTGAATTTGTTTTAAAGATTTTTCCTTCCATCTTGAGCAAAAAATTCAGTCTTAGCGGCGGAGATGGGTGTGGTGGTTTTCTCATTAAAAAAAAAATCATATTTCATTGGAAATGGAGATTTTGTAAATACTTTTTTAAAAAAATAGTTGACACTATAAATTCAAATCATTTAAACCTTTAAATGGAGTTTTTCTACTTATGGAATTCATAGAATGGAATCATTTAGCTCATTAGGTAAAATTCATTTGGTTTGTTAATTAATAAAATTAATAATTAGTTAACAAATAAAGACACTTCTTTATTGATTTGAAATAAGAAATTGAAACATGTAGATTTTTGTTTCCATCGAGAAATTTATTATTGTTGGTAAGTCTTGCAGCATTCATGGTCAGATTTCCCATAGGGCCACTCTAGGTCACGACCTATGGCACAGCAAGTTAGAGGAGGCGTGTATACAGAAAAATAACAACCAAATTTTAAAAATTGAAAATTTCAAATAAATTTCAGTACTATTTTTATCTCCATTTTCATATATTTTGTTAAGACAAAAATGTATTGTTTTAATTCTTTGTATTCATTTGTTAGCTTTCTTTGGCAACGTATATTTCTTCTGTAAAAATTTCATTAATGTAACAAGTCAATTTTTTCAGCTTGCATATGCATATATACTTTCTATTCATTTGAACCCAGATGTTCCAATAAATCACTTTAATCTTCTTAAATAACGAATAATGTTCGACTCGCCTGGGACCTTTTAAATAAAACATTTATTCGGTAATACTAGCCATTAACGGCCCAGTTTTTTGGGGGCTGCGACTGATAGATGTTAACTTGGAAAAATTAGTGCAATCATATATTCAGCCAACTTCAACGACCTTATTCACTGTGAAGGCTGCAACTGTAAAACCTTATTTTGCATTAATTTTTTTTAAAGTCCTATTTTCCTTCATATTTTATTTCATATTAGAACCAGGTTGTTTCAAAACAAGTCGTCAACGGCCTATTGTTTGTGAGAGGCTGCATCTATAAACTCATTCTTGTAAATTTCGTTTCAACAAACTATGCATTTTTTTTATGGAATCGATATAGATTCTACTAAGCACACCCATCCAAACTGCAAACCGGAGGTTTTTATCTCTGGAGTCAGGGGTGTGTCGTAGTGTAAAGTACTATTTTCGAAAGGCCGCTTAAAGTACTGCTTTTTACTGTCTCGTATACGAAGTATACAAAAAGAAAGTAGTGTAATCGTCAAAAAATTCGAACTCGAGATTTTGACGAATCTCCACGTTCTAGACCGCCCTGAGTCAGAAAAACACGATTTTGGAATTATGTCTGTCTGTGAACACGATAACTCGAAAACTATTCAAGATACAGGGCTGAAATCTGGTATGTGATCTTTACACATAATTTGTAGGTCTCTATGAAATTTTGGACCAAATCCGTCAACGGGAAGTCTGTCTGTATGTCCGAAGTCATGTGAACACGATAAATCAAAAATTTGAATAGCTAGATGGATAAAATTTGGTACACAGTTTTATCATCAGAAATGTAGGTCCGTATCAAATTTTGGACCAAAACCGTAGAAGGGTTGATTGTCTGTCGGTCTGTATAATCGCATATTTTTAATCGCATAACTTCTTAACAAAATTACTTAGATGAATGAAATTTGGTATGTGGCCTTCTTACATTAATTGTAGATATGTGTCCAATTTTTGTGTCAATCGGTTGAAAAAAGGCTTTCAAATTGCATAATTAATTTTTCTAATCCGATTCTCCATACAAATGCGTACTGGTAGCAATCTCTGTGCAAGCGGAAGAATTACGTCACTTTGTCCTTGAGTCGGCAAGAGTGGAAGTGTGTGATAGATGCGTTTTATTTTTTCTCCACTGAGTTATGGGTTCTTGTTCGTTTCACTGCCTATTAGCTTATCTTTTTTCTCTACACGTGTTAGGAGTATACAAGAAAGTTTAGGGGAAACCACTCCAGCTGGTAAAATTCATATCCATATACATTAAACTCATCTCCACAGTTTGCGTTATCTTGCTCAATTACAGGAAGAAAGCATTTTCTGTTTCTCTTACGCACACTCAGTATAAACCACGTGTTAAATAACCTTTTGAGTATGGGAAGGGGCGTAGAATTATGTACTTTGGCCTAGGCCGTAAAAACGTGTAAATCAGCCCCTGGCCACATTACTATATCTTAAAATAATATAATTAAGCTGATTATTAAAACCACTTTATGTGGTTAGAGATAACTAATCAGTGGGAGTAAAATAGCGTACCATGGACTTCAAAAATTGATGACTTTGATGGTTAAGTATATTCCCCACGGCCTAAGAAAGGCTTACGCCAGTGTTTCACAACCTTTCAGTATTTGCGACCCAATTTTCAGTCGTAATTTTCATCGCGCACCCTCTCATACAATAAAAATGTATACAATAATAGCTCTTGTAATAGTTAGTCGCTCTTGTAACGTTAACCATAACTAACTGTGACTGACGTCAGAGTCAGGGCCCTCTGAAGACTGGTAACGAGATTACGTCAGTTGAGATCAGGCGTTCTCACGGGATGCCTAACAAGAACTATGCTCTTGATTAGCGTTCTCACGGGATGCCTAACAAGAACTATGCTCTTGATT
>BGPR01008575.1:0-26260 GCA_013235015.1 Araneus ventricosus | reverse complement strand
GTAAGATGAATGAACCGACAGCACAAAGATACTACAACAAGAAATTTAAAAAAGACCAGATCAAAGACATGAAAACTAAATATCATGGAAAACACCAATGACCTTCAAGTGCATGAAGAGGTCAAAATGTGGAATTTCTCCCAATAAAAATGACAAGTTAAGACTGCTTGAGCGAAAGTACCTCAACCGATGTCTATTTAAAGCAACACAGTCTATTAAAAGGTGTTTGACAGTCAGTATATGTCACCACAATGGCTACATGTCGGAGGTGACTCCGCAAGAGCAAATATTTATGTGTCAAACGTGTATGTCCGATACGAAGTCTAGTTAACATGACGTCACGGCGTCTTAAGTTTCGTAACCCATTGAGAGATAATCGGTTTAATGACATGGAGATTATTATTTGTTTCCATATTCCATTTTTCCTGCCACTGATAATAGCACCACTGATTAAAAGAAGATCGCACAGCAGCATAAACAATTGGTCGTGTCAAGAATTCTGTAGCCGATTTTGCAGATTTGTCTGCCAATTCATTTCCGGTAATTCCAACGTGGGAGGGAACCCATGAAAATAGAATTCGAGCCCCTTTTGAAAGTAAATGCCTATAGAAGTCTTTAACTTCTTTAATGAGTGGATTATGAGCTGAGGAGCTACGTAAAGATTCCAATAGACTCATAGAATCAGTGCATAAATGGATTTTCTAATTTCATGCATGTCAATGTACTTGAGAGCAAAATAAACAGCCGTAATTTCGAGCGCCATGCGAACAAAACAATAGTGCGTTTATGTCACTTTTTGAAGTGAAATTCCATGCAGGGGCAAAAAAATAATGCACTGCCCCGGGCGCCATTAGCTATTGCTACAAGAATTATGACGACTGGAGGCGAAAAAATTATATTATGGCCCAGGGACCACTTACCTTCGCTACCCCACTGGTCTTTTCAACATAAACAAAAAGCCTTCAAATGCACAAAAATATTTAAAGATGTCTAGATCATTTTTCTATGCAAAATGGATCTATTAAATTGTCTATAATACGTCACGTTTGGTTGGTTGGTTTATGATTTTACTGACACAGGGGGAAGATTTAGCAATGCTAAACATTATAAACCAAACGCACAATATAAAATATTCGCCCACTTAATATATTTCACTTCATACGGCATTTAAACAATCAACAAAATATTTAAACAGGAAAACTCAAAATTATAAATTGTTGAGGTACTCGACATGAATGCCTCAACATTATTAATTGAGTATTATTATCATTTAAGTATGAAGTAAAAAAGATGACGTATTTAAGCTGTTCATAAAAAATACAAGAGCATATTTTTTATAGGCAATATCCCCTGACAAGTCTTGAGCATAAACAAAAACCTTCAAATGGACAAAAATATTAAAACATATCTACGTAGTTCATTTTTCTATGCAGATAAGATCTCAAATTAACTATAATTCGCTACGGTTGGTTTGATTGGTTGGTTTATGATTTTACTGACACAAGAGGAAGATTCAGCCATGCTACACGTTATAAACCAAACACACAGTATAAAATATCCGCCCCCTTAATATTTCACTTCATACGGCATTTAAACAATCAACAAAACATCCCAGCAAGAAAGCTCAAAAACAATTATAAATTGTTGAGGGCCTCAATATGAATGCCTCTACATTATCTAATGAACATTATTATTATTTAAGTATGAAGTAAAAAAAGGGTGGTATTTAAGCTTCATCATTAAAAACTACATATTTTTATGGGGAATGCCAATCAACAAGTTTTTTTAAACATAAACAAAGGCCTTCAAACGCACAAAAATATTTAAACAAAGATTTTTTTTGTAGATAGAATCTATTAGATTGTGTATGAACTGCCATGGTTGGTTGGTTAGTTGGTTTATCGATTTTACTAATACAAGAGCCACATTTTGCCATGCTAAACATCATAAACTAAACACATTATAAAATATTTACACATTTAATATTTCACTTCTTGCTTCATTTAACAATGTGTGCGGGATACGAATTGGATGCAAGCTCAAATAAAAAGGTAAACCGTAACTGTACTTATTCTAGACAATATAGTTAAATATTTTACAAACAATTAAAACTCAAATAACATTTTCAGTATATACACCTATCAAACCAATAATTAAAATTAAATATAAAATGTTACCTAATTAATAATCATACAATGAAATACAGAAAGATAATTAGATTATAAACTATTACTATGAAAAAGACAAATAAACACTAACGGATGAAGCAAACGTATTCTGCAGATCTCTATTAACATGCCCAACTAATACACAAGTCAAATTCTTGAATTAAAATTTTGATGTTGGACAATTCCAGAAAAACGTTTTTTTTTTTTTACTTTTCTTCTCTTCCAAAGTTTAACACTATCAACAAAAAATCCAAGTAGCAAAACTCCAAGAGCGATTATAAAATGTCGAAGGATAATATGGTTTATCATTATTTATTGGATTCTATTATTTTTCAATATGAGGAAAATTAAAAAGATACGATATTTAAGCTTGTTCAATAACATACAGGAACATATTTTTATGAAGAATGTCCCCTAACAAGGCTTTGCCAAAAAGCTTGAATATATACACATAATCAACGAACATTTAATTCCATACGCATTTAAAACAATCAAAGATATTTCCAGGCAGCAAAACTCCAAGAACAATCAAATTATTTCGTCGCTTAACAAGCAACACCACCTAACTCAATTTGTTGAAATTTCAAGGAGGAAGGAAATACTCAAATTTTCGCAACCAATAACGAATATTTCTGAATTATTTTAGCATCCGATATTTGAAGGATCCTCATGCTCCTACCAGATGTGAAAAAAAATCAGAAATATTCGTTTATTGGTTGCGAAAATTTGAGTATTTTCTTCCTCCTTGAAATTTCAACAAATTGAGTTGGGTGGTGTTGCTTGTTAAGAGACGATTTGTTAAATATTATCACCACTTAACAATAATGAAAATAAAAATATTCGCATTTAAGCTTGTTCATTAACATACATGAACATATTTTTACGGGGAATATCCCCCGGCAAATATTTGCCAAAGCGGTTGAATCCATATAATACTAAAATCTGGGCATCTTATTAAATTATATTTGATATTTTGAAGACAGCCTACCTTTTCTGTAAGGTGTCTGACGTAAGATTTGCAGGACGACATGAACACTTCGGCATTATTTGTTAAACATTGTCACCATTTAACAATAAAGAAAATGAAAAAAATCGCATTTAACATACAGGAACATATTTTTATGGGGAACGTCCCCCAGCAAATCTTTGCCAAAGAGGTAGAATCCATATAATAATAATAAAATCTGGGTATCTTATTAAATTATGTTTGATATTTTGAAGACTGCCTACCTTTTCTGTAGGGTGTTTAATGTAGGAGGATACGAACATCCCGGCATTATTTGTTAAACATTATCACCATTTAACCATAAAGAAAATGAAAAAAAAAAAAATCATAATTAACATACAGGAACGTATTTTTATGGGGAACGTCCTCCAACAAGTCTTTGCGAAAGAGGTAAAATCCATATAATAATAATAAAACCTGGGCATCTTATTAAATTATATTTGATATTTTGAAGACTGCCTACCTTTTCTGTGGGGTGTTTGATGTAGGATTTGCAGGACGATCCGTCATGACTCATGATTGGCACCGCAGGAAATTCACCGCCGGAGCGCCGCACGCATGCTATCCACGGTAATCCGCGCTCTTTCTCACAACAAACACACGGAGGTATGCTCGGGCTTCGTCTTCTTCCCCTTCACCTGAGCCTGACCTTCACGGGAGCAGTGAAAGTGATGGCAATGAAGTGGAAATCGTTGCCTTCCCCCCCCCCTCTTTCCTCCGCCGATGACCGGTTCGGGGATGACGGGGAAAAGAGAATCAACAAGTGGTGGCTGGGATTTTGGAGGGGAAAAAAAGGTGAATTTTCTTCTGTTGGAGAAACGAGAATCTATTTTGAGGAATGGGCTAACGCACCGGACAGACTGGGATTCAGCGATTTGGGGGCCCCTCGAATTATTGGTTTCGATACAAAAGAACTCTTTCAACGTCAAGGTCACTTTGAAATGCGCAATATCTTGCTTTTGGTGGTCCTCCTGCTGAGTTTTAGTTCTGGGTCTCCTGAGTGTATTCATTTCCATGTTTTTGTTGTTAAAAACTCACTGCCTGCTTTGGCAGACTGGTTTAAACAGATGTTATCTTTACATCTGTTGTATTTATCAAATAATTGTGCTCATTCCTCTATTTTTATATAGATCGCGATTAGGTTGTGACTTAACAAAACCAAATTTGAGTATATGTTTCATATTTTATGTTCTAATCCTCCTCCCTATCCTATGGACGAGTATTCTGTTTTGTTTATTTACATTAAAATGCTTTACCTACGTAATTCCGGTATAATGCAAAGTCAATGGAATCTTCAAAGCGGAAATCCAAAAGTAATGCAAATAAAGTCAAGGTTTTTAATATCTGTAAACAAAACAGAAAAGTCGTCCATGTAACTGCGATCAGTGGAGCACGGGTTCAAAACCTGATTTCACCGAAGATTCGCCCCATGTGTTGGCCTGCTGCACGTTGAAGCTGTTAAGCCAGCCATTCACTTGAAGGATAGTTATGCCATTCGTCCTAAGCCCGTTTTTTTTCACCCATTTTAATCGAAAAATACAGGCACGCCATTCACAAGGACGCTAACGCTGAACAAAGGTGGGGGGAGCGATCTTCTTTCCCTCTCTACAGCTGCTTGTCAATCGCTCTTTGATTTTACGCAGTCAGCAGATTTTAATTTATGCTACCCTCAAAGCGAGGCTTCAATCTACTCAAGGCATTGTTCTTTTCGCTAGCCTCTTTCAGGGTCCCTCTGAAACGAGACTTTAAACTCCAGCATCCACGCTCCGATTTCAGTTCAAACGGAATTCCAACCACCACAAGCCATTTGACTGATTTCCATAGATTTTTATGGCCTTTACTTTCCAAAATATCCAGTTTATCTGTGAAGTGAATGGCCGGCTTTATTGAGGTACAAACATCCTTACTTTGGAGTAACGTGAAATTTGTGGAGTGGATTGCCCACTTAGATCTTTTCCTCGTTATTTGACCAAGGACGAGGTACGTTCCAAAACACGGGGACATTATAGATAATAAATCAAATTCCTCTCCATTCTTGATAATTATTTGATCTTGAAGTTGAAAAAGTGCTTAAGAATGAAGAAATTTTCCTAACTTAGGAGAATTACCAGTAGAGGAGGTGGTCATTCTTGATCTTCACGAAAATCCTCGAGGGGGACACCTTATCGTCAAAAGTATCAAAAGACAGAAGGAAACTCGTTATCACTTTGCTAGTGAGTGTAGAGAATGCTTTCCACCTGAACTTAGATTCAAGGCTTTCAAAATTTGAAAGTGCGGTGTCAAGGATTTGATTAGTACATATTAATTCACGCATTTTGATGTCTCGTTACTTCCTGAAGAACCAGATACTCACGGAATTGGTTTTGGTTACCTAAAAGTCCATTTTAACCCCCATGCTTATAATATTTCGATGTAGATGAATCTTCAAACTAAATTGGATGGATGCTTATTCAATGGACGAATTTGCTGATTTGTTTATGTTGGTTTCACAGAACTTCCGTGGTGAGGGTTCACTTCCGTTTTCCAGTAACCCTCCAATTTAAGCGATCGCCAAATCCAGTTGGATTCCATATCAAGCGCCAGGTTCGAATCAGTTCTTTCTTGAATACACAAGGCACCAAAAAAAGCGATTAAGAATAATTATGACAATCTTTCCAAAAAATGAGGCTCTTATCATACAGAGCAGCACATTTTATGAACTTTGCTATGGATAAAAATGGTTATTAAAGTGAAACTGTGTACTTTTGCGCATTCACATAAACGCAGAGAAAGTATTGAAATCGTCAAAAAATTCGACCTCGGGATTTTAACGAATCTGCACCATATAGACCTCTTCGAGTCCTAAAAACACATTTTTGCAATTTGCCTGCCTGTGAACACATTTTTGCAATTTGCCTGTCTGTGAACACATGTTTGCCATTTGCCTGTCTGTGAACACATTTTTGCCATTTGCCTGTCTGTGAACACATTTTTGCCATTTCCCTGTCTGTGAACACGATTGCTGAGGCACACAAAAACCTAGAAGGATGAAATTTGGTATTTCGTTTTGACACCAAAATTGTAAATTTGTGTGAAATTTTGGATGAAATTTGTCTGTCCTTCAGAGTGCACGTGGACACTACTCAAAAACACAAGGAGCTAGATTGATGAAATTTGGCAAATTGTTTAATCATCAAAAATGTAGATCTGTATCAAATTTTAGACTAAATGTCTCTACTGTCAATTCGGGTGATGTGAATACGACTACTCAAAGAAAAAAAAAATCCGCAACGAAATTAGATAAACGAAATTTCACATATGGTTTTATCACAAGAAGTATAGAGTTATACCAAATCCGTTTTCTAATTGTCTGTCTGCCTGTCTCTCTGTTCGTACACACAGGGCCGGATTAATCTCTGTAGGGGCGTGGCCCACGGGAACTCATCTCGAAGGTCACGGTAGGCAATGGAAATTTCGGGGACCCCTTTCCCTTTCCAAATTTTCAAAAACAGATTTTTTTTTATTGATTTTAATTTAATCTTTACATAAGCAGTTTTTAAGTAACATATAACGGCAGACTGTAATAACAAAACATTTAATTGTGAATGATCTTCAAAAGAGGTGGTTTCATAAGCAGTTTTTAAGTAACATATAACGGCAAACTGTAATAACAAAACATTTAATTGTAAATGATCTTCAAAAGAGGTGGTTTCATAAGCAGTTTTTAAGTAACATATAACGGCAGACTGTAATAACAAAACATTTAATTGTGAATGATCTTCAAAAGAGGTGGTTTCAACATCTCGCGTATAAAAAAAATTTAAAAATAATTTTAAACAAAAAAGAAATTACAAAACGATTTTAACGCATTTTAAATGCTAAAACACAAAGTTTGTAAGGGTTGTTGACTTGTGAGACAGTCCGCCAACTGAAAAAAAAAATCATATTTAATTTTGAATAATATTTTGAAATTCAAACGACAGTTGATTTTAATTTGAATACAGTAGAGTCTCCTTGCAACGAAGTCTCCCTACAGCGAATTTCTCCCTATAACGAAATTTTTAATCGGAAAGTTAAATAATATTGAAAATATTCTCCATATAACGAAGTGGTTGTCTCCCTATAACGAATTTTTTCAGACCTTTATCTTTTCGATTTTTTGTCATTTTTGAAGAAAGTTGCTAATTTCTGTGCACACAAATCGCTCACACTTGCCTGTTTCTGGAACCACTCGCTTTGTTCATTCCAGCGATAACACATAACAATAGAATGCTATGTGAAGGGTAATGCAGTTGTGGGGACCTGGGTTTCTACAGAGGAACAACATTTCTACGGTCAAGATTCCAAGAATTGGGGTGGAGTAGGGGTGGAAACAGCAAATAACAATACGCATTTTATGTTTATCCATACTAGTATATATTATTCTCTAAATTGGTGAATTGTCTTCACTTTTGAGCATTTTGTTTATACAATAAAAATTAGTATAATTGTAACAAATTTATAATAAATATTAATTCATTTTTAATTGAAAGTCATAATTAAATATTTTTGAACTTATAGCACATACTAAAAGGTTTGTAACATTTACTTAAATAACTGCGAAAATCTCTAATCTCCGTCTCTATAACGAATTTTTCAACTGGAACCAAGCGATTTCGTTATAGGGAGATTCCACTGTATGTTCAAGTACTTTTGTAAATGAAACGAAAGCACAAAATTAAATAACATTAAAATTACAACAAAGAAAAAAATCTCGAGGTCTCGGGGCCCCCCAAAGTTGCGGGGCCCATAGGCAGTTGCCTACTTTGCCTATTTAATAATCCGGCTCCGCGTACACATGTGAACGCGATGACTCATAAACGAAATTTGGCATGTGATCTTGGCATCAGAACTATAGATCTCTACCAAATTTTGCACCCAATCAGTCATAGTGAAAAGATCCAAAATATAAACCGGATTCTCTTTATTGTATGACGAAGTCAAACACAAACTGCAAAATTACACGAGAAAGCAGGGCCGTGTCTTTCAATGGGGGTCTGTCCGGGTAACTGGGATGTAGTCCAGCGGCGGTATTAACCCAAGGGTACCTAAAAATTTACTATGCTGACTTTATTTTAATTTTCAACCAAAAAATTTACTATAATCATAATTTTAAAAACGTTTAAATTGAAAATATGATTAGGGCTTGTAACTAGACAGCCACTGATTTATATATATATATATATATAATATAAATCACTTTTCTAAAACTCCAGTTTCGTTCTTTTCCCGCGCTGGAGGTATTAAATCTCTCGTTTTGGCATATTTATTACTAAAAGAATATTTTAATCGCTTTCACGTGCCCACCGAAAATTATGACGCGTCTCCTTGGCACTAGACTTTTTCCCTAAAACTCTTACGTAATTTATTAAAAATAGCCAATATTCCCTTCACTTTGATCACGTGTTATATTGTTATTCCCTTATTTTTTTCTGTACACTTTTACAAAAAACTTCAACTAAGATGTTGGTATGCCCGCCACCCTCCAAAATATTTTTATAATAAAGGAAAATTGATTAACAACTCGGCTGTTTTATGACTGCAACAACGAAAACATTTTATATATATATATATATACGAGTATTGTGTTTTTCCCTGCGTAACTTTCTCTTAAAATTTAATCACTTAAGTTCTAATTTTAATCCTTTCTATAATATTTTCCCAAACTACTGAACAAGCTCATTTGAAAAAACGCTCAGTCATCAGAAAGATATCGGCAGGTAAGATCGCGGGCTATTGCCTCACAAACCACGTGACATGCATGGGAGTCTTTCGTTAAAATGGAGTGTAATGTGAGAATCTAAAAAGAACGGACATGCGGTAGGTCGAGCGAGGAGTAACGGGCTACGGGGGCCTCTCCCCTGGTAGCACGGCTGCGATGGGAGATGGCTTCTATCTTTTAAACGTAATGTAAGTATGTAGATTTTGGGGTGATAATTGTGTTTTCACCTTACTACGTAATGTTAAAATCCTAGTAATGTCTAAACCCTAAATCTCTCTCTTGTCAAATATGTAAATACTTGATCTCTGTAAATATCTTTCTTGTGTTTTTGTTTAAATAAATAGATTAATTTTAAACCGAGTTCTCTTCAATTGTCTTCTTGTGTACTCCCCTAGGTACGCCAGTTAGATAGTATTTTCCTTTTTCCTTGTGGACTGGTTTTGGGTGATATTCGTGAAATTTATTTTCCCCGAACCCAGACCCCACATATATAAAAGAGGAAGTCACTCACTGACTCATCATTGAATCTCCCAAACCACTGGGACTAGAAACTTGAAATTTGGCAGGTGGTTGTTTCTTGGTAGTAGGTGCTCAATAAGAAAGGATTTTTCAAAATTTTAATTAATTAAAAATTACCTTAAATTTTAACGTTTTTCCGCAATAACTTCGGAGCATATTATTGCAAAAAACCATTTTAATGTGATATTAAAGTTCAAAACATTAGCTTTTCAATGATACCAATTTAATTTTCATGCAACATTCTGTTAATTTAAATTAATTTTTGAAAATGTTTTCAAACACAATTTCCAACAATGTTTTTATTCTTATCGTCTGCAGCTTTTTTGGAGCATGCGTGAAAGTATTTTTAGGTACCAAAAATGTGTTAATACGTGGACGAAGACGTGGGCATCAGCTAATGTTACATAAACATGTACATCAGCACAAAAAAATGTTCATACAGATGCAGTCAGTGTGAAAATCCTAAACTATGCGTGCAATAGAAGTTACCTACATTATCTATGACAAAGTAGGCAGGGGTAGCGCCAAAGGGGGGACAGGGTGGCCATCCCCCCACCTCCGTCTGGGAAAAATTTTGTAACCCGTAGGGCAAAATTTTTGTTCGGGGTATTCAACTTTAGTTGATAAATAATCTGGCGAAAATTTGAGACCAATTTCATTACACTCGTCCCCCCGTACAGCAGGTCGTGCCCCCCTGTCTGGGAGACCGTGCGTCGGGTAAACTCTAGCTCCATTCCTGAAAGTAGGTAGCTGTAAACTGATACAGTCGACGCTCGTTATAACGACCCTCTGCGTCCCCACAACAGAAGGTCTTTATAACGAGTGATCGCTATAGTGAATATACAGTAGAACCCCGCTAATCCGAAATTCCGGTTAATCCGAACCGATTTCATTTCCGAAAATTTTATGTAATTGAAAAGATTGCCTGAAAAGATTTAAATATGCATACTAAAAACAAAAAAGTACTTTTTCGGTATACTTTTTTTGTACACATTGAAGAAACTAATGCAATTCGCGTAAGATAAGGTCACTTCATACAGGCGCGCATCCATTATTCTAACGAAAAGGGGAGACATTTCCTGTTTCTATTGCTTTTGAATAAAAGAATTCAAGAGATAGTAGTACTGAGTACTTATAACTTAGCTTTTTCCCAGCACACACCTTTTTCTTTTTTATTTTTATCAAAATGACGGATAATCCGAATTTTTTGTAATCCGAACAGGTACCGGTCCCAATTAGTTCGGATTAGCGGGGTTCTACTGTATTAAAAAATGTACACACGCACGCTCAGCAGTTCCGTAAAAATTGGCTATTTTTAAAGAGATTGCAACCAAATACTCAAATTATTTTTTTATCATTGGTATTAAAAACAAAATTTTATCAATTAAAAATATATTTCTAAAATAGATTTTAAAGTAGAAAATAAAGGAATTTTGGAAAAATATCGGGATGGATGCCCGCTGAATTCAGACGTTGTTTTGGGATTAGGCGACCCTGGACAGTCGTTATACCGGAAGTAAAATAACAGAGTGCATGGGGAAGCACAGTTGGGGATTTTATCACTGGTCGTTATAATGAAATGGTCTTTATAATGCGTGGTCGTTATAACGAGCGTCGACTGTACTTAATATCATAGTTTTCTACTCAATTATTTTATTAGGTAGATGTTTTCGTTAGACCATAAGCTCTCAAATGACTAGTGATGATTCCGATGTGGCGCCAAATAGTCTGACCCAAGGCGCTGGAAAATGTTAAGACTGCCCTGCAAAAAAGTCTAGGGGAGAACATACTGGCTGGTTTAAATCATACAAGACAGCTTATGAATTTGACGGCTGTTTCCTTTTCTCTGCACTGGTTTACTGATCTCTCAAAGTTTCCTGTTAGTCGAAATTTATTACAAACGTCGAAATGATACTTTTCTTTCATGTTGACTCACACTCGCCACCGCCGCAGTCATACGCGAGATGTCTGTTATCTTTCAACATCGAATGAATCTTGCTCGCTGATGCACTGAAGCATACTTTAGAGAAGTCGGTCGTTAGAGCTTTCTCTTGTCAATGTTTTAAAAAAATCTTTTTCGGTGGTGTGTGTCATTACTGCGTTTGAGCTCTGACGTTTCACATTCAAATATGTGTTCTCTGGTGGAAAACGTTCGATTTGTCTTGTTTTACCACCACTTCAAATCTTGCCTACCACTTCCAGAACATCCTACACTAGGTACTCTTGAGGCTGTTTGGATTTCAAGATACGTAGAACATAGAAGTGTTATCTCAAATGCGTTGAAGCCCGTTTACAAAGGGTAGAAAATACATTACGACACGCAAAATACGCACCTACAGTGTTGGTGGCAAATGAAGGGTTTTCGTCCCTAAATTGTCAACTTTAGCTTAAAAAAAGAGATCTGTTACTATCGTAAGACAAGATAATGTAAGGTAAGTTAAGATAATATATGGTACTATCGCAAGATAAGATAATGTAAGGTAAGTTAAGATAAGATATGGTACTATCGTAAGATAAGATAATGTAAGGTAAGTTAAGATAAGATATGGTACTATCGTAAGGTAAGGTAATGTAAGAAAAGACAATATAAGATAAGATAAAATAAGCTATCGTAAGGTAAGAGACTGTCATCGTGGCAAACCCCCTAAAAATGGTGCCCGAGTTATCTATATTCCATTGCCTCCCGCCATCAGTGGCGGAATGGGTCTGAAAAGAGTGGTTTCCATGAGAAAATGGGGGCCCTATCACATCTACGTCACCATCTCAAATATATTTTTTGATATTATTTATTACGAATATAATAAATTAAAATCAATAAGTTAATATAATCTATTCCTAATCTAAAACTCTTTTATAAATATAGATTACTAAATACAGTATACGCGTATTATTGAAAGTGATAAATATCAAATATAAATGTAATTTTATGATTAAAAATTAAATAATTTTGGTTGTTGTATAGCATACTGTAATTTTGGAACTATATTGTTACATTGTGAATATTTTAACCAAACTGAAAATAAAGTGCAAACTATTTACCAATTTTAAATTTTTTTTAAAAGAATAATTCTAACTGTCAAGGATTAACAACTCAATTGTACATTTGATCCACTTCATTAATGGAACTCAGGAAACATTTGAGTTCACTAGATGACTGTGCAAATCTGTTAATGAGTACTCTATATCCAAATCATCTAGAAATTCCTTTTCACAGCAACATACAGGAATTCCAAGTTCTCCTCAGACAATGAATTTCTTAATATGGTCTTTATGATCTTTAGTCGACACATATCCTTGGGGCCCGAATTGTCTTATGTATAAGGGGGCCCACTTGCCATCGGGCAAGCTGGCAACCTGGCCAGTCCGCCACTACGCCACTGTAAATAAAACTAAACAAAAAAAAAACTATCAAGATCCTAAACATTACGTATGTACATGAGTTGCACATGAATCGCACACAAATACATTATTTCAAGCAAGAATCTGGTACAAATGAATATGAATAAAATATACAAAATGAAACATTGTTGGATAGCACATTGGTTTACAGTATCATGGATACAAGAAATGAAGTTCTCTGTGTAAATGAAAGTAAAGATTCACCCAAAACTAAATGCGGGTTGCCTATTGAAGTTCGTGACCTATTGGAAAAAGTTGTAGTTTGTGAGCATATGTGATAGATATAATTCATAAAGAGGATTAAAAAGATGGATTCATCATTTTTTTTGTCTTTAAAAATCTTTCAAAATTGCTGTTGTCCTATGACATCACTAGAAGAGAATAAATCAAATTCTTTTCTTGGTTTCTTGAAATTTTTTCATCCACAAAAATACGGAATCCCTAAGTGGTCCTTGTGTCTTTTACTACTATGGACAGCTTCGACAGATTTTAGTTGACCCAACCAAGGAACACAATTTACTATCTCTTCTGTTGATGTCATAGATAAACAATGCTACAGAAAAATGAGAAATTTTTAAGTAAAATTACAAAAAATAAATATTTTAAAGAAAAAAAAAACTACAAACATGAAGCTTTCATGTCCTTTACACATAGGGTTACCAAAATTTCTTTAGTTGAGGGGTCTTGGGGGGGGGTCAAAGTATAGTATACAATTCTAAAAGCTGCCTACCAACACTAACACAGAATTTGAGGAAGTGAATATATTATGACGTCAGAATGCAAAGAAGATACAATTGTTTATTAATGTTTGGTAATTCAGAATTACGCTAATGAAAAGCAAAATTAGAACAAAACTGCCGAAGCTTTTAATTTCCAGTTTGTAACTTGGAGCATGGATAAGGAGGTTTATTCACTTTCTCATCAGCAATGGACGTAAACAGTGTAAACAATGAATTTTCTTTCATTGAAGAATGACGTCAGCTTTTTCGATTACGTCAGATTTTCTCTATTACAATCAAATTTCTCTCTCGCCGCATTCACTGGCGTAAATCCGGACGTGAGCTTGAAATTCGAACGTATGGTAACCCTATTTTTAGGTATTCTTTCTATCACATATACCTACAAAATTACAACCGTTTTAAACTCTACAAAAACCTGTTTTAAACATTATCCTGGATATCATCATCCTGGACAATCTAAGAAGTTACTGTGAAAGTCTTCATTTTTCTTTCTCGTATACGAAGTATACAAAGAGAAAGTATTGTAATCGTCAAAAAATTCGAACTCGAAATTTTGACGGATCTCTACGTTTTAGACCTCCCTGAGTCCGAAGAACACAATTTTGGAATTATGTCTGTCTGTGAACACGATAACTCGAAAACTATTCGAGATATAGTGATGAAATTCGGTATGTGATCTTTAAACATAATTTGTAGATTTCTGTCAAATTTTGGACAAAATCCGTTCTACGGGAAGTCTGTCTGTCTCTGTGTCCGCGGTCATGTGAACACTATAACTCAAAAACTTCAATAGCTAGATAGATAAATTTTGGTACACAGTTTTATCGTCATGAATGTAGGTCCAAATAAAATTTTGGACCATATCCGTCAAACAGGTGTTCAAATTTCATATTTGGTTCAAAATGCACATTGCGACTGTGTGTCGTCGAGCGTTTTGCTTATTTTACTCAAGTTAGTATGGTTGGCGTTTGACCTTGGCGGTCTACAAAGGAAATTGTAGCGAGCAGCAAACACGCGCTTCGGAAATTATGACACCCACCTGAAACGAAACTTTGTTCTGACATTCTCCAGAACGAAGGTATGGTGAAATCTTGAGAGATATCTGTATTAAGATTTCGTACTCAAAAACGTTAAATAAAGTTGTGGTACTTCAGCGCGCGTAAAAATTGAGAACATACGCAATTTTTTTTTTTTGCAAAATATTAAATTATTGGGAATTTACGAATTTTATATTTTTCATTGTAAATCACCATTCATAATTTTTTTTTCTCAAAATAACCAGGCCTTGGGTAAATACTCCAAGAATATTTACCTACACACTGGGTGTTTACCCACCCCACATTACTGGTCGTATGCTAAAAAGTTTCGGTGAGGCCACTCCCGCTGGTTTAAGTTGCCCTTTCTTTGTGAATAAATTTATTTCCCGGATATTTTAATCAGTGTACGAACTGAATTCAGGATAGGCTGTAACCACCATGTCCGTAGTAAAACTTTACAAAGTAAAATTCATTTAACATTATGTCAATAAATATGTTCAGTCTTATCAGTATTCTATAAGGTTATTTTGAGTGAAGAGATTATATTTTTTGAACTTCAGTTCAAGACGCTCTGGTAACCAGCACGCTCCCTAGAGTGTGCACGACGTGTGAAGTCGTGAAAAATAAAAAATAAAAAAAATAACAAAAATTTAAAGGTTTTAGAAAAATGAAAAAAATGAAGTAAAATAAAAATTAAAAAAACTAAGCAGATAAACTTTTAGAAACCCCCCCCACCCACAAAGAAAAACGCCGAAACGTATAAATAAACATAAACAATGTGTTTTACTTATCTTTCAGATTGATTTATTTACATAGATCAGATGTTCCCAACCTGTGGTACGCGAACTCAAAGTCTGTAATGGCGGACACAAGAAAACATGAGGGATTAAAAATGTTACAAAACTTTGTTTCCCCAAGTTCGTGTAAAAATTAAATTTGAAAGTTGTGCAAGTGCTAAACCTACCCTCAAAATAAGAAAAAAAAAGAAAGCAAAAGGAAGTGTAATTTTTTTTTAGACATCCTTATAAGTTAATGTGAAATTATTAAAATACTGATTTCATCTGTTTTGACGTTGAACTAATGCTATTGTAAAAATGGAATGAAACGTAAAATCAAAAATAAGTCTGCAAATATTATAAATTCAAATCATTTGACTCTTAAGCTCACCTAGGCCGTTAACATCTATACTTATAAAAGGCAATGTTTGTGTGCGTGTGTGTGTGTTTGTCTGCGATGTCCAGACGAATCTATCGCACTTACAGCCATGAAATTTGGCACACAGATAGTCGTAATGGTGACTGAATGCAGGTCGAAGCCGAAATTTTAAAATTTAATCTAGAAAATTTTTTATTTAATGTTTTGTGTTGCTTTGGTTGATTTTTCGCACTAATTGATCAATAGCATGATTTTGGATAATTGTATGAAAAAAATAGATACACCATCGGAAAGAGCACGCGATTTCCGTTCTAATGAAGTTAGTTTTGAATTTCTAACGTAATTTACTGAATTTTGATAAATTTTTAAAAAATAGTCAGTTTTGCCATCGGAATGTTATTTTTGCTTTTAAATTTGTTGCATCCGACTTTCTAATAACACTATTATTTTCAATTTTTTTTCATCTTATAACTAGAACGGTTCTGTCGGATTTAAAACAAGAAAGGTTAAAATGTCTTTTCCCGTTTTTTTTTAAATTAATTTTTTCCTGGACAGATGAAAGTTATTTTTCTCGAGCTAATTTTCTCCCGCGACACTTTTCCGGAACGCAGCTGGCTGTGTGATTGGTTGAAGGGGAGGTGACGTCCTAACCTTGAATTGGGTGACTGATTATTATTTTCGACAGTATCTTAACGTATTTATTCATCTCGCATATTTTGCTTGCAGTATAATAATTTTCACGTTGCAATTTTTTAATATTGTTTATCGAGAAAAAAAATAAGCGGGAAAATCAATAATGTGTATCTTCTGTTTTGATTTTGTTTTCAAAACTTTTTCATGTCATTATGGGCGTTTTTTTTTTTTTTTTTCATTTTGTTGAAGTCCTGGTGTGCGCGTACTGCTAGTTATTGATAAAAACTTCTTTGCATAGACACATGGTTGAAGGGGGGATATGACAGTAGGGGGTACGCGAAAATAAAAAGACTAATCAAGGGGTGCGCAAGGGAAAAAAGGTTGGGAACCCCTGACATAGATAATAAAAGGTTGACCACATTCTATGCATGGCATAAGTTGGGAAAGGGTATATATCAGGAGCTAATTTTTCACAATTAAATACTACAGTGGAATTCTCTATAACGAAATCGCTTGGTTCCAGTTGAAAAATTCGTTATAGAGAAAATTTCGTTATACGGAGATTAGAGATTTTTGCAGTTATTTAAGTAAATGTTACAAACCTTTTAGTATGTGCTATAAGTTCAAAAATATTTAATTATGACTTTCAATTAAAAATGAAGTAATATTTATTATAAATTTGGTGAAATTATACTAATTTTTATTGTACAAATAAAATGCTCAAAAGTGAAGACAATTTACCAATTTAGAGAACAATATGTACTAGTACGGATAAACATAAAATGCGTATTGTCACATCTATTTGCTGTTTCCACCCCGATTCTTGGAATCTTGACCCGTAGACATGTTGCTCCCTCTGTAGAAACCCAGGTCCCCACAACTGCATTATCCTTCACATAGCATTCTATTGTTATGTGTTATCGCTGGAATGAACAATGCGAGTGGTTCCAGAAACAGGCAAGTGTGAGCGATTTGTGTGCACAGAAATCAGTAACTTTCTTCAAAAATGACAAAAATCGAAAAGGTAAAGGTCTGAAAAAATTCGTTATAGAGAGACAACCACTTCGTTATATGGAGAATATTTTGAATATTATTTAACTTTCCGATTAAAAATTTCGTTATAGGGTGAAATTCGCTGTAGGGAGACTTCGTTGTAAGGAGACTCTACTGTAGTTACCAGTTTTAATGTATATAAACTTTAGCTGAGCTTTAATTTGAATTTCTAAATGAAGATGGAAACAAACAAGGAAACTTTACTCAAAAACCGGGTAAGTTCAACTTGGCACTGAGAATCAAAAATCGGGATTTATCCCCGAATATAAAATAAAGTAAATACTGTGAAATAAAGTAACCAGGACGTCTGGTTACTTTATTTTACAGTATTTAACAATCTTTTTAACTTGGTTGCTAATTTCATCAATCGACAGAACTCGTGGTGACGCAGTTTCTCTCGCTGGAGTCAGAGATTAAGCTGATGGATGAGAAGGTTCACGTGATGTGCCCGTGGGTCAAGGGCCAGCCTTTTCAAGGTGGAGAGAAAACAGAGGGCAAGGAAGGCAGTCGATGTCACGACGAAAAATACCCTCTGTTTCAATAAGCATCAATCAAGCGGCTGAAAGCGAGTGCTTTAAAGGATCTTCAAGACAAAAATTGCTGCTGTAAGAAAAGAAAAACACATAAAGCAGTCTTATCAATATTTTGATATCTTTAAAAAGGGAGGAAAGCTTGATGGATAAGATTTTAGAAGTCTGCATCCATCAAAATATCGCCTTGAGTTCTAAGAATTGTTTGGTTTGAACTAAAGTTATCTATGGCTAGAAGTATTTGCATTTTTTTTTTAAATCCAAAAGATGGATAAAATTTCTACCTGAAATTTTTTATAAACATACTGGAAAAAAGATAGTTATGGGTCTGTTTTTGACTCGTTTTTCTTCTATATCTGTACTTGGAAACCATATTTATTTATTTATATGTTGTCTTCATACGTTCAGAGTTCTTCAAAATATTTATACAGACTCCGGTGAAAAATAACAGTGTGATGCATTTTCAACAGATGGCGCTGCCATTGTAAATATAATATCAACAAGGACAGTAAACAGCAGTGATAAAGCTGATAATGGAGAGCTTTCAATTGAGAAATAAAACATTTTTTCTGTTCTGTTTAAAATTTCAGAAAGGCTCTTGGAGAATGGATACTATCAAAGGGGTTACCAACACATGAAAAACAGATAGGAATGCGAAGAGACCAATTATAGAAACAAACTAAAAAGTATGCATTCCGATAATATAGATATAAAACCTCACTCTTAAAAATGGTTGAATACATTGTTACAAAAATCGTCCGGTGAATGTAGTCCAAGAAGCTTGCTAATGGAAAATGACGCTTTATCCCACGAATATTTCAGACAACACGAAGCACAGGGAACAAGAAGAACAACACTTGCTTAAATTGGCAACACAAGCAAACAGATAACCACCAATAATAGAACACACAGAAACAGTCATATCAATAGCTCTCAGCGTCTAACAGCTGACCAATTCGCACTGCGAAAAAAACTCCAAAGAGTCTAATTCGATTGAGCACCTCGGGTATTTATAACTTTCCGACAAGGTGTGGCATCACAAGGAATTATGTAGAAGAATCTCCATATCTCGGTTCCTAAGAAAGATAGGGCCATAATTCTAGTATTTTCTAGAACCTTCATTTTGTCGCCAAGGTCAGGTGGCATAGGCTTGCATTCAATAAGAATCTCTGTAAATCTCTCTTTCCTACCATAAGACTAACATGGCAGGGAAATAGTATTACGGATTCGTAACAATATACATGAGTAAAATGAAGGATGTGTATTCTAAGCAACAGCTTCATATTTTTTATTATATTTAGGCGTCAGAAGAGCTGGATTAAAAATACATTCCACAGAGGTTAATAAAGAATAAGACAGTATAGAGCCAAGTTTTCACGCACAAAAAAAGTTCTGCATACAGTTAGTGTCATGCAAGTACGAGGAAATTGCTCGAGCTCTGTAGCGCTGGGTTTTGATTATTTTTTGAAAAAGTGCTAGCAAATGGAGAGGTTCATCCAAACATAATGTATGACTGAATTAGCTAAATTTAGCGTAAGAGTTTCTCTCTCACTCTCTCTCTTTTGTCATGTATATCTAAGATAAGGATTTTGAAAGCATTGGAGGGTTCATAATTTTAAAAAATACTTGATTTATTTCCTATTTATCTAGATATATAAATAGAAATAAAACAAGTACAATTTTTTTTATCAAGAATTCAATAACAAGAATCGGAACTCCTCTATATTCTCCTCAATGAACATAAATTTTTGGAAATAGCATACACTTCTGTCTGAAACCGAATATCATACAACGTACGCTACTCACACTCAAATTTAAACTCATATTAAAAGCATTACTTTGGATACAAGTCAGAAAAATAAATAGAAATACCGGTAGAGAACGCTAAAACATTTTGATGTGCTGGGTTATACACACTTAAGATCCAACCTCCACCGTTATAGACAGAGAGTGAAAAATACGATTCTTGGTCTTACCAAGAGTAAAACGGAAAATGACCGCACCAATGCCTGCATTTCGTGGAGAAAACTTGGTGGAGTTTATTGTCAATATATATGAAACGCTAACGTACGTGGCACAAAAAAAAAATCAACTGGAGGCTCTCTCTGTGAAACGGCCGCTGGGATTGAGGGGCGTAGACTTACTTACCTTACTCAACTGTGACTTTCTGTGACTAAAGTGTAGCTCTATGGGACTATTAACTCTATAGCCTATAGTGATTATTAGTCTAGTGTGGCTATGTGACTCTATCTATGTAAAATTCTGCGTAATTTTCACCAACTTTGCAACTCTACTGTGACTAAACAGTTATTACAAGTTCTAAAATTATTTTTGCAAACTTCAATGTCTACATTTCTCTGTTAAATGAAACTAAAACCAACTCTCTGTGTTATTTGGTTGCGGAGCTATAAGAGTTTAACTTTAGCGCGAAAAGCGTCATAATTTTTTCCTTTCTCGACACACCATTAGACCACTATGGAGAGACGTAAGACTATGTCAGAAGGGGTTAATTTCTCTTTTGCCGATGACATTGATTGGTTTGTTTACAAAACAAAACCGGTAGCCTCCTCCATGTGAGTCTTAACTTCATAGGCATAGTCTGCTACTATATTCGTTCAGGTGTAATAGAACTTCTTCTAAAAAATGAGTTTAAGACGTAGAGTTCATAACGAAACTTTAGATGAAGTTATTAAAAAAGAGATTAGTTAGAAATGAAAGCAGATGGCGAGCCAATGAACGTTCAGATCGACGTCAAAATAGTTAACATTAGAGTAAGTTAAAATCGTGTTAATTCATAAATTGAGGTGAACATCATGGAACTTTCTTTTGTGAACATTGTACAATGAGTGCTTTTCCGGTATGCGCACACAACTTGGCGCCATTTTTGTCTTGGCGAATTTTCTTGGAGCGCTGAATCGCCAGTTGGCTCAACTTCTTTGCTAACGGTAATTGACGCTCGCTACATTTTTGGCGGGATGAAACGTCAGGAGTTTGAAAGCGCCAGTTTGGCCAAAAATGCATGGTGTGTGTGTAGTGAATCGCAGATGCTCTGGATGGGATCAGCTAGATGCATTTAATTTGCTAAGTCAACACGTTTTCTGAACAAGGTATGAGATGATATATCACCAGAGCTCTCTCGGTTGATCCAAAACAAGCAGGAAAGGCAGAAATTGAATCGAATCCGTCTTAAACATTGAACAGTTGCGCCACCAAAAAGAATTTTCTCAAATCGTTCACTCGTCAAAAGAGAATAATACATACACGTTGTGCTTAATTTTATAACACTTTTTTTTGCTCGTAATAATTTGAATCACTTATATTTCTTCGAGACACAATGTGATTTTCAATTGTTTCAAGTAGAGAGACCAGTTGGGGAAGTCTTGCAGTGCAGATGACACCCTGTTATAGTCCTAAATGGGAAAACATTCAGTGCGTCTCCTATAAAATTTCTATTTTTCGTACTGTGGGAGTCTTCGTCCAAATGAACAATATACAGTTAAACTTCAATTAACCGAAACAGTCCGGACGCAGGGCCGGCCCAAGGGGGTTTCGAACAGTGCGAGGGCAATAGGCCCTGCGTTTCTGAAGGCCCCGCAGCACTGACTTATTTTGAAAAATGAAAATTTATTGCATTGATTTACAGTCATGGTGCACTTTTGACCGGTCACAGGAAAGCAACGAAACAAGATAGACAGGTGACATCTTCACCAAATAAAAGGAAAACTCTCCAGGTTTGCATACCTGTTCAGCGCAGGGGTTCCATTTGTTGCCCTACACACATCTAAACGGTAGTCCAGTTCTTCCCACACACGGGTAAGGACGTCTAGTGTAATAGAGTGAATAACGTCCGTGATTCTCTGTTTTAAATGATTAATGTGGTTGTACGTTCACTGTACCCATGTTGCTTCACATAACCCCACAAGTAAAAGTCTAATGGCGTTATGTCGGGGGATCGTGGTAGCCATGCCATGACAGCACCTCTGCCTATCCACCGCTGGGGGAATGTTGTATCCAGAAACTCACGAACAATGTTGCCGTAGTGTGGAGGAGCGCCGTCCTGTTGGAAGACGACACCTTCTGGAAATTGTGCACCTGCATACAATTGCAACATGTCAAGATAGATGTTTGACGTCACAGCGTCTCCGCACGGTGCGTGGTGTTGCGTCATCACCTGCGCGCGCACACCGTTGCACTACAGACACTCTTTGGGATACTGTCCAATGTGGCGCAAGTTTCAACCTTTCATTTTCTTTCTGTTCGCCACAACAAGCGCTCATAACTGCACCATGACTTTACGGGCACACTGTATTTGACGAAATCAAAATTTGTCGTCGAGTTTTGCCTTCCAAGACACAGTATTACTATATTTATTTAAAAATAATTTATTTGCATTGTATCCAAATTTTGTTATTGTTCTGAAAATGATATCGACCTTTACCAATTACCATCGCATCTGCAGAAAGATCTTACTTAAGATTGAAAATAATAAAAAATGACTTGAAATGTAGCATTAATCAAGAACTATTTACCTCCTTAGCAAATCTATCGAATCCGAATTAACCAAAAAATAAATAAATAAATAAATTATGGCATTATCATTGAATTTTCTGCAAAACATGTAAGAAAATGAAAATAAATTCACGTATTGTAAACTTATTATGGTAAGCCGCATGTCAAATTGTATTTATGAAGTAACAATTTTTGTTATTTGATTTATTAACGATTTTTTGTGCGACTGAAGTGTTAACCTTATTAAAAATTATTTAATTATTTGTCATTTTTATTTTCTATATCAAATTGTGCAATATAATAAATAGCTAAATGCAATAAATAATTTTTCTGTTCTAGATTTTCTTCAAGGCCCTGCAAACCAACTTTGCACCGGGCCCCGCTTTTGTTCGGGCCGGCTCTGCTGTGACGGATAACCGAATAAACGGATAACAGAAATCTCTTAATATATATGTACAGTCATGTGATTTCACAGCTAGCTTGGGACGAAAATGAAAATAAAATCCTTTAAAATTGAATAATACATGCATGTTGTATTTAATTTTACAAAACGATCAGTATAAACTTCAATTCAAGAGTAGTAAAGTCCAGAAATGTATTGTACTACTATAAACCTACGTTACTTTAAAATGACGTATAACAGAAACTGGCGGTCAATCGAATTTTTGCTATATATTTAATGAAGGAGGATAAAGTTGAACAAAAACCGTTGGATATGAGAATTAATTTCCCAAACGCTAAAACACTGCGAACATCTGGCATAAAATAGACAAGTGCCCTATTGTTGACCTTGAACAAGAGAGAAAAAAGGAGGCAATGTTACCATGGGGAGACGAAATTTAATTAAAATTTTCAAAGGCCTTGTCGAGGGTATCAAGTGAGACTAAAAAGTCCAAACACCAGAATGAAGTGGGAAGGACCTGAAGTTTGTGGGCGAACCTCACAGCAGAAAAAGAAGATCAAGAAGTCTGTTTTCGGTTGACCATCTGACAATGAAAAATGGACTGCTCTGTGTCTGCCTACGAAATGACGTGAAATAGAGAGTGGTCAGATGCGCACAGATAACAACTGTAACTAAAGTCTTCTATTTTTATTTATCTTCCTTTTCATTTTGAGATCAACTAACGAAAATTAGACAATTAGTAGCGACCTTGGGGGGGGGGGGGCAAGGAGGTATAGATGTCTGGGTGCCAATTTAGGGGGCGCCATGGAGACAAAACATTACGGCGCTTATATCGCCTTTTAAAGCAAAGTGCAATGAGGGAGTATGAAAAAAAGTACCATTCTCCGGGTGATACAGTAAAAGCTCTTTAAAACGGACACCGTAAGAAACGGAATCCTGTCTTAAGCGGAAAAAATATTTAGTCCCGTCGAAAATTATAGGAAGATCCATAGTCCATCCCCTCCTTAAAACGGAACATGTCTAACGCAGAAACGGACAGAATTTTAAAGAACAATTCACAATATTTCATTATTAGAAATCGATTTTAAACTAACTTCCCGATGAGCTGGAGACTTGAAACTTTAAACATAGCTCAGAACTAGATGACAATGCAATATTAATTCGCTTTCTTGTCTGTCTGTTTGTCTGTCATTTCATATTTTGCATGACGCATGCGCAGTACGTTTTTCATTATATCTCGAAAACTATTAACATTACAGACTTGGTTCTTGGGTATATGGATGGCCCATGGGATCATCGAAGCACCTCCATATTTCAGCCATATCTTTGCGCATGCGCAGTACATTTTTCATTATATCTCGAATAATAGGAATTGACTTAAAAAAATTTTTTTTTTATATTACTTGTTCAAATAATGATGTTATTTCACACATTTTGAATGCACTGAACATCGTTGTCGTTTAGCTTTTAGTCATTTGCTTTTAAGCACTGAACAGGATCGCATGATTTTTTTTATTTTCTCGTAAACGAAGTTTACAAAGAGAAAGTATTGTAATCGTCAAAAAATTCGAACTCGAGATTTTGACGAATCTCCACGTTTTAGACCTCACTCAATCCGAAAAACACAATTTTGGAATTATGTCTGTGTGTCTGCGAACACGATAACTCGAAAACTATTAAAGCTACGGGGATGAAATTTGGTATGTGATCTTTACACATAATTTGTAGGTCTCTCTCAAATTTTGGAAAAAATACGTCAAGGGGAAGTCTGTCTGTTTGTATGTCCGCGGTCATGTGAACACTATAACTCAAAAAGTTGAATAGCTAGATGGATAAAATTTGGTACACGGTTTTATCGTCATGAATGTAGGTCCGTATAAAATTTTGGGCCAAATCCGTCAAAGGGTTAACTGTCTGTCAGTCTGTATAATTTAATTTTGAAAAGAATCCGTTATCTCCACGAGCATGCGTACTGGAAGCAATCTTCTGTGCACGCGAAAGTTATGGAGCGAATTACGTCAGTTTGTCCTCGAGCCGGTAAGAGCGGAAAATCGGTAAGCATCTCTTTGAATTTGATTCTTTACCTAGATATTTTTCAATCACTATAATGAAAAACCTTCTGATAGTCATTGGATTCTGGGTTACAGTAGGTTCGAACTTTTTTAGCCTCGCGGGTGAAGGGGAAACGGCACCTTTTTGGGGAAGTATACGAGAAAGTTTAGAGGGGAACACTCCCGCTGGTTTAGTTATGGCAACGCATAAAAAGAATGTTTTGGATATCGATACTAAAATGAAAATAATTGGAAAGAAAGATAATTTGAGCATGAAGCAAATTATTGAAAAATTTAAAATTGGAAAATCTCAAATTTACGAAATACTTAAGAGGAATGAAATAACTGAACTGCGTTTACATGGAAGTGGCTCAACTAAAAGAAAATTGAGGAAGACAGGCAATGAATAGATTAATGAAAGTGTTTGGGAGTGGCTTGGCAAGATCTCGAAATTTGTCAATACCTGGACCTATATTACAATTGTTTATATTTTTATGGTATCTTGTTAATCTTAGATTATCTTTTTCATTAGAATTGATTTAATTTAAAAAATGAATAGATACATTTGAAATCCTCATATACTAATGAGCCCTGTATGAAACGGAACCCTATCTAAAACGGAAAATTTTTCTAGTCCCTTTAGATTCCATTTAGTTCAGGTTTTACTGCATTTGTGCTTATTAAGCCATTGATAACGACTGTGGTACAGAAAACAAAAGCATATTATTCCCCTGACGACACTGGCCATGTTGGCAAAATATTAGTGCGTTTATGCCACATTTTAAAAATGAATACGACCAGGGGGCCAAAAAATACCATGCCTCGGGAACCGTTTTCAAAAGCTGAAGAGACTGGAAAAAAAGTGGTATCAACTCACTAGCTTCTGTATATATTACAAAATAGTCCAGTCAACGAAGGCCAAAAATCGACGAATAGAAAAAAAAATGGTGTAGTTTTGAAATTTGGCACAGTTGTTGGGGATAGTGTCCTAAATAACATACTAAAAGTCCCCGCCCGTGGGGGTTGCGTGGGGGGTACAGGGGGTTTAAAGGGGGGCTTTTTCAGTTTTTCTTAAATATCTCGAAAACTATGTGGTCTAGAGAAAAAATCTCAGTTACAAAAATAAACTACATTAAATTCCCTACAAGGAAAGACCTACATCTTTATTTTAGCATCAATAGTTAAGAAGATATAGGGAGTTGAAAAAGTGAGAATTTTTGAAATTCCTTATTGTAATGGTAAAATCAATAAAAAATGCCGAAGTAACAATCTTCATAAGCACCGCATGCATATATAATAATTTTATAAAGGCAGTAT
>BGPR01008574.1:52253-62698 GCA_013235015.1 Araneus ventricosus | reverse complement strand
TGGAGATATTTTTGACATTCCATTTTGAATGGCCTTAACTGCATTAGCAACTTTAGATGGTGAGTAGCAAAATCTTTTTATGGAAATGCTACCTGCCTTCATATTTTTGATTGGAGCCATTACTATGTAAAATGAAAACAAAACTAAATCAGTTACTTTTATTTTAGAAACAGAACTGTCATTGCTGGTATATGTTAAGTGCTCTTCAGAACACTACCAAGCAAGAAGCATAATCAGTTCCATACAATCTTAGTTTATTTCTAGTTTATTTCATGATACGAGAAGACACATCAGCAACACAAGTACATCAACGATACAACAGGAATGCTATATACAATACACAGTTAAAACCACAGTTAACACGATACACACAACTTCAGTTACAATTACAGTTATTATGACAAGAACTAAATCAGTTGCTTTTATTTTAGAAATAAAACTAAGTTAGTTGCTTTTATTTTAGAAAAAACTAAATTAGTTGATTTTATTTCATCCAGATATTCTTAAAGTTATGTAATTGTTCCAAACACAATAATGAAGCATGTGGCCAAAACTGGCACATATAGTAAATTTAAAGTGTCAGTTTTGGCCCCCACCCATTTAATCTTAAAAATAATTAATTTTGATAGGAAATAAGAATAAAAAGAAAGCTTAACTCAAACCCTAAGGGTAATCAGTTTGAGATTAATCATTTAATTCTGAGAGGCTGATGATGAAAATCTTCAAAACCGTGTACCTTAACAAAAACCTTAACAGTCGTGAGCATACATACATGATCATGCATTTAATTTTTTTTTACAAGTCACATGTTTGAGAAAAATAAACCAATCGGATTGAAAATAGTAAAATAAGGATTGTTTAAAGTGTTGGAATGCTTCTTATTGGTTAATTTGAAATTACTGGTTAATTATTGAAAAAAACAGATCCAATGTGGCCCAAACTGGTGCAGTGGCCAAAAGTGGAGCATCTACCCTATAATTTAAATTTAAGAATGATGCAGTTTCTAACTAACTAATTAGATTTTTTAATTGATTGTGGAATGACTTTCCTCATTTCGTATATATCATTACATTTTTTTTTATTTGGGTTTTAATTCAAAGAAATTTGTCATCTTATTTACAAGTCAATTGTAAATCTGACAATTAAAGAATTTGTTTTCTTCTGCTAACATTAAGTGGTCAACATGTATATTCCTTGATAAAGATGTAATTTTTTTAATGTTGTGAAAACTTGCTGAATTTAATAATTTATTTACAGGTTTTATGTAGTCTACATTTTTATGGCTCTGATACATATCAACGCTTTGCTGGCAATTATAGATATTTAGGTATCAATCAGTCATCACTGAGTAGATGCATAAATGATGTTTCAAGTGCTATTAATACAAAAATGCTGCCTTTTCGGATTAAATTTTTCTTCAGTAGAGAACATCAATCCAAAACTAAAATGGAATTTAATAATATAACTTCATATAATACTCAGGAATACCAAAATTTCATCTACAGTACTGTATATGAGCAGAGTCCATAATAACCTTTCATAATAGTTTATATTCATTTTCAAGTTAGTTTGTGAAACAGTCGTCTAAATATATATGTACATGTACACTTATTATAACCATTATCTTTGGATTCTGAGGCGATTTCTAAACCATTTTATTTAAATTTTATAAAGGAAATCCTTCAGATATAGAAAATGAAAAGTTTCTAAATTTACATAACTCAATGTTCAGATGCAAAATTTAATATTTATAAATACTAAACGAATTATTTCTTTTTTATCACTCTAAAAACATTTGACATTCTTTTAGTATGGCAATGAGATGTTAGTATTGAATATATGAATGGAATTGAAATGTTAATTATACAAAATAAAGTCTATATTTATGCTTGCAACAAGTAATGAATTTGCTTGTAATAGCCCTAATTTCCTTTCATCAAAACAATAGGATTCAGCTTTCAATTCTTTTAGTAAGGAACAATAAGAAATTTATTTCTTAAATATTTCAATGTCTCTTATTTACTATAATCCATTTTACCTCGACACAGTTCAGTTTGTCTGTAAAGTAAGCATAATTTTGAATAGGTATGTAGTTGTCATAACATGGCTCTGTGTGATTGCAGTTTAAAGACTAAAATTTTTTACAAGATTTTAGTGATGTAGATATGAAAATGCAGTTCTTTCCGTTTGGCTAAGTATTAAAATTGATTATAAGTATACAGAAATAGGGAAAAAGGTTTTAGGTCCATTAACCAATGTAGCTAAATGTGTGTTTATTGATGTTCAAAAATTTAAATATGATGCCTGCAAAAGAAATTTTACATTAGATAAGACACTTGAAAACTGCGGCCTTAATTTTTAAATTAGTTGGGGGACAGCTGTGCTTCTTTGTTCAATCTCAAATGCAGTTAATGCTATTTTTCATAATTATAGTATTAAAAAATTTTGTTCTGATTTTTAAAATGACTTTATTACATCTAAAAATCTACAAGAAATTGCCTTAATTCTGAAAATTTATTCAAACATTATTGTGATAATAAACAGTGATGAAAAAATTCTTAAAATATTACTTTGATCATCTACAAATATATTTTTAGATAATTACTTTAAAAAAACACAAAGTTTTAAACTTCAAATTCTAAAAAGTAATTTTTGTTTGTGAAACGATTGGGAATTATAATAGAAAAGATTTCAAATTTATTTAGTTAATATTAATCACTTTAAATTGTAGAACTCATTAGTTTTAAAATTGCAATGAAGGAATTGTATGCTGTTGACATTCCTTTTACTGTCAGTTATAATTTTCACTACAGTATCTATGACGAGAAAGATATTAATAAACTAAGGTTAAGTTGTAAAGATTTAGTATCTTGCATAAAAAAAAAGATATTTTTTTGCTTCTTTTTATTTGTGTACTGAATTGTGATTTCTGTGATCCAGAGTTTTCTGGCCTTCTCTAACATCAGTATCTTTGTGTGTACTTATAAACTCTCCACTCTTTACTTATAAATAGTAAACTGGTATGAAGTACTTATATACATAAAATAGTAAAGACAGTTTATTGATGTGCACATGTTAATAATACTTCTTTACATAAAGGACTTTTATTTTATTTGTTTTTTAACTTAAAATTTTTAATATATAATGTAAATGATGTCTGTTATGAAAGAACTCGGTTAAAACACCATCTTACCTTATTCAACACTATAGGTTTTGCATTAATTGAAAGAAAGGGATATTGATAATAGAATTAATAGATAGAATTATTGTCTAATTTATTAACTGGGAAATTCTCACACCGAAAGTTTTCATTGTATTATAAATTAAAATCACATTTATAATGTTTACACTCATGTAGTATTTGCAAGTTCTTGAATTGATAAACTGTAATATTTGTCATCAGAACACAGAAAAATAAGGTGGTGTTTGCATAGATTTCCTTATCTTAGTTTAATTTTGTAAACTATATGTTGTTCTGTTTTGTTATGCATGTTTGGGGGGGTATTAACACACATCTGTAATTTGTCTTCAGCGTTTTATTAGAAAGGGAATGCCTTGGATTTTATTTGAGTTTAGTTTTTAATCACCAATTGTTTAAATAAGTATATAATATTTGTATACCTTCTCACAACACTTATGTACATGAAATCAAATGATACTTTAATAAAATAATTGGGAAAATAAACAAATGGTTTCTAATATTAATTTATAGGATTTATTCATGTTAAAATAATTGGCATGGAAGAAAGTTTATTACTTTTCCTCTCTCTAGAAAACAGGTAAAATTCATCAATATATTGAAAAAAAAAACACTGCAATTTATGTCCTATAAATGGATATTATTATTATAAATGTATATATTGTAAAAGATAAATAGACTTATGAAAGCAAGAAAGATGCATTAAGAGCAGAAGTTAAATCTTCCCATCTCTTATCCTTGCAAAGACACCATGGTGTCTTTTGAAAAGATGGGATCAACTTTCCCACTTAACATCTGTGGATATTTTTCAAAATAATCCAACATAATTTCGAATTGGCAAGCAGATGTACGCTTCGCCATTTTTCATTCACTGTATTGTTCTTTTGGAAATTCAAAACTCGAACTGAAACCATAAAACAAAAATAGCGCTGCCGATCGCTTCATTTGCTGCGCGCGCAACAGAAATACGTCACTTCCTAGCGTAAAGCTAGATCTTCGAAACGACCGAGGTACGAGAATACGATCACTTCTTTCGGTCGTGAAAAAGCCCCGTCAAAAGGCGAAACGCTCACAACCCAACCGGGGTACCAGAAGAGGTTGTAACTGTCCTTAATTAATCATTATTAACAATTGTTGATTTAATTGAGCTGTTCTTTCCATCGATTTCATTGAGTTGAGTTGATTTTAGTTTAATTTAACAGAGAAAGGTCATAGAGCATAGGTCAAAATCACATAGAGCTACTTTAGTCACATAGAACAATTTTGCGGGTCTATTCTCGTACCTCAGTTGGGTTGGGAGCGTTTCGCCTTTCGACCGCGGGACGTTAATGGCTTTTTCTCGACAGAAAGAAGGGGGCTGATTCTCGTAACTCGGTCGTTTTGAACATCTCGCTTTACGCTATGAAGTGACGTATTTCTGCTTCGCGCGCAGCAAATCAAGCGATCGTCATGCGATATTTTTGTTTATGGTTTCAGATTCAGTTCGAGTTTTGAATCGCCAAAGGAACTATGGCGAAGCGTAGATTTGTTTCCCAATTCGAAATTATGTCCCAGATAGCAAAGAAGGTTGATGAAAGGTTGCCATTTCACTTTCCACAGGCTTTCCTCGGAAGCATTTCCGCGCAAACCGTTTCGGAAACCATTGCCGCAAGGTTTACGTAGGAAAGCTTTTTATGAACTACCTCACCGACAAGGTTTGAAAGACAAGTCCGCGAAAGCATTTCTGAGAAAACCGGTCCGGAAACCATCCCGCAAGATTGACGTAGAAAGCTTTTTATGAACCACCTGTCCGACAAGATTTGAAAGACAAGATGTTTGATGACGTAGACTACACGCATGCGCCCTCTGTGACTCCAGCATACTCGTCTATCGATTGCGACTCCATTTGTTTACACGTGCGTCTGGAGGTAAGTGTTTTTTATGAAACTTAAACAAAAAATCAGGTGATATTTATTTTCAATTTCCACTTTATTTTGCTTAAGTAATATGATTGTTATCCCTATAATAATATACAATATTTACGAAAGTAATTACTCTTTAAATTTACGCGTTTCTTTTATACTTTAGACAAAACAAGTTGATAATTCATTTTATGTTTGCGATTATGTTATTTCGAAATGGCTCCATAGAGATGATATACTGCCATATCGTTCTTAATGGTTTTAGTTTGATACATGTTATGCATTATCCCAACATTTTTAAAAATTTTATTTTGTATTTTTCGTATGAACTAAACTGTTTCTAAAATCATATGGGAATTTCACAGTGAATGACTGTTTGAAGCATATTAAATCATACTGATACTATTCTTTAGCAAATTATATTGGCTTTCTGCTAGTTATAAAATTTTTTTGAAGAATATTTTAGATGTAGAGTTATGAATTTTGAAATAAATTAACCCCATTTGCACCAGTTCTGTTTCAGTTAAATTTATATATGACGGAGCAAGGGATGCAAAGGGACCCTTGTTTGCAGTATTATGAGAAAATTGTATTGAGTATTATGGATGAGGGTCAATAGGATGGATCAACTGGTCAAAAGAAACTTCCATTTGATAAAACAGAGGCCTACAAATTAATCTTAGGTGAGTTTCTTTGTTTTTATTTCAATTTTTTATGTTGTCAGTTATAATAATATTTTCAACCAATTTAAGAATTTCATTTGGTTTAATGACCTTAGTTTATGAGAAAAATCAATCAGTATTAATATTTATTTCCTTTTTTATTCACTTAAAAATTTCCTCACTTTTTTAAACTAGGTTTTTGTCAGGAATAAATTTAAGATTTTTGTTTTAAATTAATGGTTAGAGATATTACATTACAAATTTAAATTGAACCTATTAATAAGTTTAGCGTAATTAAATTTAAAATTGCGTGAAATGTAACAAACTACAGATCATGAGTATTATACCATGTTTGATTACCCAAAAGTATGGCTTTTATTTAACTGTGAATTTTTTGTTAAAAATATTAGTAAAATAACTGTGTATGGTTGTTTTCTTAAAAAAAATTGGAAAATAACAACTGTTTCGAAAGGAACCGTTAAAGAACAATTCAAATTGTTTAAAAGGGAACAAGAGCAGATATTAAGTGTTCACAGAAAAGAATAAATTTTCCCATCTCTACTTTATGGTGTGTAATACATGACTTTTTTTTCTCTCAGAAATTTCCTTCCGAAATTTTAAGGATGTAAAACTTAACATTGTACGTGAAGCAATGAGTCAAAATTTCGAAAGAGCAAGAGGTAAACATTAATAACACTATTTACAGTCAAACTTGGATAATTCGAAGTTGAAGGGACCAGAGAAAAAGTTCGATATATCCAAAAATTCGAATTACATATATTCTGTCAAACAGAAGAGATAAATAAAAAAAATATTAACTCCACGATCAAAGATTTAACACATAAACTTTATCTAAGAATACTGCTACATTTTTTAAAATCAAATTGAACATTTTTTTACTAGCTTAATTATTCATCACTTTAAAAAAAAAGGCAGATATTTTTAATTGCTTCTGTGAATGCAATCTGAAAATGCAGACAGGCTTTGGATGATCAATCAATAGTGAATGGAGTAGGGAGGGGAGAGAGTAACATTAGAAGGATGACAGAAAAATCCTCGGAAATCAAAGCATAGTGACATTCCAACCCTCGCTTTTTTTCCTTAGAAAGACCGTTAAAATGAATAATGAATCTTAACTGAGAAAAGTCTCAAGAACAATTTTTACCATAAAATTTTAAGGGCAATCGTACGAAAAATTCGAATTATCCACGATTTTTTAACATTATTTTAATACAAAATTCTAGGGACCGAGCAAAAATTTCAAATTATCCAGAATTTCGAATTAAACAAGTTCGAATTATCCAGAATTGACTGTACTTCCATGAGATTCCATTCCTTACATTTCTCATTCCCTTTACCCTTATGTGGTGATATGTGACATTTTTAATTATATGATTTTGTGCTTATATTTAAGAGATTGAGAATAAATTTGTTACTGAATAACCAGAAAATGGTAATATTTCCTGTTTAAAAAATATTACATTCTCTTGAAAAGTGACATGATCAACAAAATATTTTGTGAGAGCATAATTCAAAATTACTAACTGCTTTGTTGTCTAAACTTCGATAGTTTTTAAAGGATTGGCAAATTCAGTTAAAAACCTAAATATTTTAGCTCTTATACCATATTTTTGAAACTATTCATTTATTTTTGCAGAAAGAAAAGATCAGAGACAAGAGCAGGGGAAAATTGGACTGAAATGTTGCCTCAATTGTAAATGATGTAAAATAAATTAATATTAAATGCTTATTGTATGACTATTTATTGTTAATTGGACTGAAATGTTTCCTCGATTGTAACTGATGTAAAATAAATTAATATTAAATGTTTTTTGTGACTATTTATTGTTCACTGTGCTTTGAAATTATAAAGAATTTGGTAAGTGTAAATAACATGCAGGCTGAATATATTATGGGATGACACAGTAGCTGGTGATAAAGCTTTATATTTTGCTGTGTAAAAACTAGACTTGCATTTGATGAAAAAGAATATGGGAGGAAAAATTGGAATGTAAGGGGTTGGCACATGAAGCCTGCAGACAAGCATGATCAAAATTTAATTTATGATTTCTGCTCTTAAAATTTGCACAAGTCTGATCAATTAACTTAATTTACGGATAAAACAGGGTTCCTGCAAACTTCCAAAAAATATTTATTTTACTCTTCAAAATATAGTTCTTTTACATTAGAGAATATTTATTTTTGGAACTAAAGGACTAATTTATCAATAAAATAGAAGTTTAAACAATTTTGGAACCTGGTTTGGTCCACCTTTCTCCTATATGATATCTGTGCTAATAGTTGAAAATCAAAGTTCTAATAAAATTTCCTCAATTTTTCTCAAAATTATTAAATGATTTTGATGTATTTTAATTATAAATTTGCAGAACTATCTCATTAACTTGTCTGAAAATTAATTATAAAAATATTTTAACAAAAATTTTCATTAGTGAATTGTAAAATTTTTTCAAAACCTCATGAAGAAATTCTAGATTGGTCTAAAAAATTTTTAAAAATATAAGACAGATTTTCTTAATTTTTATTAAAATTGTTTAGTTTTGAATATTATAAAATTTTAAGTAATTTGCAAGTAATTTAGTATTGTAAAAACTTCTGACAATTTTAAAGTGACAATGCTTTGTAAACTCGAAAAGAAAAGCCTGAAACAAGCTTATAAAAGGCTGAAAAAAAAGTTTAAAAGGAAGCCTAAAACAAGCTTATAAAAAGCCTTAAAAAAAGGTAAAAGAAAAGCCTGAAAAAAGTTTAGAAAAAGGTCTAAAACAAGCGTATAAAAAGTCAGAAAAAAGGTAAAAGAAGAGCCTGAAAAAAGTTTAGAAAAAGGTCTAAAACAAGCGTATAAAAAGTCTGGAAAAAGGTAAAAGTCAAGCTTAGAAAAAGTTCTAAATCAACCTTTTGAAAGGCTTGAAACAAGCTTGAGGAAAGCCTGAGACAAGGTTAGAAAAAGATCTAAAACGAGCGTGAAAAAAGTTAAAAGACAAGCTTAGGAAAAGGTAAAAGACAAGCTTAGGAAAAGGTCTAAAACAACCTTTTGAAAGGCTTGAAATAAGCTTGAGGAAAGCCTGAAACAAGCTTGAAATAAAAGCTTGGGGAAATCTTACTGAAAACCTTACAGACAACCTTGTTTCTTGTTGACTAACTAACCTTTCCGCTACCTTGCCGAAAAGGTTCAACCCTTGTCATGGAAATCTTTGTGACAACCCTTTACCCTTGCCGACGACAAGGTTTCCAAAACCTTTTAGACAAGCTTTCTTTGCTATCTGGGGTTGCATTATTTTGAAAAATATCCACAAATTTTAAGTGGGAAAGTTGATCGCATCTTTTCAAAAGACACCAAGGGTTAGAGGTAGGAATATTTAACTTCTGCTCTTATAAGATGCATTATAATGCATCTTTCTTGCTTTAATAAGTCCATTGTTAAGGGGGGGGGGTTAAACCATTTATCTTTTACAAAATATACATTTATAATAATATCATACATTTATAGAACATAAATTGGAGTCTTTTTTTCAATATATTGATGCAATTTTACCAGTTTTCTAGAGAGAGGAAAAGTAATAAACTTTTTCTATGCCAATTATTTCAACATGAATAAATCTTATAAATTAATATTACAAACCATTTGTTTATTTTTCCAATTACATAAGAAAATCAAACATGAAAAAAAGTTATTAAATTCAGCAAGTTTTCACAACATTAAAAAAATTACATCTTTATCAAGGAACAAGAAAAATTCTTTTAATGTCAGATTTTGCAATTACTTTGTAAATATTTGACAAATTTCTTTGAATTAAAACCCAAATAAAAAAAAATTTTAATGATATATACGGAATGAGGAAAGTCATTCCACATTCAATGTTAAAAAAATGTTAAAATGTTACCCTAATTTAATTTAATAAGAAAATATTAAGTAATTAAATCTTTAAATGTAATTGATCTTAGCTAATTATCAACTATCATTATTGACTATCTTGATGGAGTAGTAAAAGATTTAACTACTTTTAAAGATTTAATTACTTTAGATTGTCGTATTAAATCATTAGATTAAATTATTTAAATTCGATAAAAGATTTAACTACTTTTTAAAAAATCTAAAGTAATTGATAAATGCTTCTTCAGATTGGTCAAATGGATTACATTTATCCCGATAAACTCTTTGAAAACACAATTAACGTCTTAGCAGCCTCTATTTTAAACGAAAATTTGATAAGTTCTGATATCGAAACAACACTTCTCGCTAGCGAATAGCGTTTACGCCAGGTACAGAGCTGGCGAGAAATCGGAGTCCTTTTTTCGACCGAGCGAGATCCCAACCGGTTGGAAAAACGGGTACGAGAATTGCACTTGTCGTTAACGGGCGGAAAAAGTAACTTCTCCCAACCCAACCGGTGTACGAGAATAGACCCGTTAGTCTCAGAAAGTCACCTCTGAGTAAGGTAACGCCCATGAATCCCAGCGGCCGTTCCGCAGAGACAGCCTCTCGTTGAATTTTTTTTTTAAATTTCGCTACAGCTAACCAATTTTCTTAACGGGATTTGTAACTGCAAAAGTTAGCCGCTGTGTCCACAGAGAAAAAGATTCTTCTTCTCTGTGGCTGTGTCTGTCTGTCTGTTTACATTAGAAAGCTTCGAGATTTATGATAGTAGGATATCTCAAGTAGCTTCA
>BGPR01008574.1:38548-52243 GCA_013235015.1 Araneus ventricosus | reverse complement strand
GTGATTCTGGTTTCAGAGCTGCCCGGAATTCTGTAGTAATCGGGGTACAAGAGATCACCTGGGAATCCATTCTCATCAAATACTCCATACCGGTACTTCAACCACTCTCTAGCTATTAGTTTGCCTGAAAGAAAGCGATAAAAAAATAAGCTGCTATCCGTTGAAGATTCCATTTGTATAACATTATAACACTAACGAGTTTACTTTCGGATGTCACCATGCATTCCGAAATAAATAAATAATAGATTCCTTAATTTATTTTGAAAATAGTATTGCTAATTTGGGGCAAGAAAAAATGGCTTGACTAAAATTGGAGGAAGGCAGTAATATACTTCAAAAAACGCCTACCGAAACAAACTTTTTAAAAATCAAAATATAATATTGAAATACAATAGAGCATCGCTAATCCGAAACAGCTGGGGACCGGGAGTGCTCGGATAACCGATCATTCACGAAAAAAATAGTACGTGTTATAGGAGCAATATGAAACAAATAAACAGTGATATGAAGTATAAAACTGTACATATTATTCATCACACGTCTTACCAATACATACTTAGCATAAAGTGGTGGTACATTAAAATAGATCTGCAGTTTAGGAAAAGAAGACCAAAATTTTCTTTTGCTTCAGAGATCAGCCTCGTTTTTTTTAAAAGCTAAATCTCGCACACGTTTTAAAGACAGCAACTGGATAGCATCACAAACTTCTTATTGTTTTAACCACTTCATAGCCGTCTCAAGGCAGAGAAAAGCTTCCTCACTATTTGGTTCTTTTTCAGCACGGTCGTTATTGCTAGACTCTTTTTTGTCGGCGCAAGACTCTCGGGCGTCGATGACACTGGCAATCCCTATTAGTACAAAATAAATAAAAATACTAATAACGAGAATTTTATTTGTGGAAGAGTTCGAAGAGAGGTGTACTTCTCAATTTTTTCTTGGATGATGCTGTACTCGCGCACACCAATTAAATTGCTTATATTGATTTTTATCTTGTTGGATATTCATCCTTATTCTTTATCTTTTCAGATGTTCAATCCTATTAGCACAACATGTTTTGAGATATATTCAGGATGTCGCTGCGATATTCTAAATACCGCACAATATTGTATGACATCCTGTGATAATAAGGATGATTTCATCGCCTGCCAATACATGATAGCCAGGGACATCGACATCGCATTCGAGCCAGTCTGGGATATTTTCTTGGTAGCGGCCTGTGTCGGTTGGAATATTGGTTGTTTCTCTCTTCCTTTTTGTTGGTACCTTCCTGATGCATTTTATACATTTAAATCTTTTCATGCAATTTTATTCTTCTTCACCCCTTTACATGTTTTTAATTTGGTCGATTCCTGGTCTACTTTATCTAAATAGCAATGCCTTTTGGGCCACTTAGGGTTTTAACAATTCCAAGTTTGCCCTTTACACGTTTTTATCCTTGATGACTTAGATCTAGGACTTCGATCTCTGGTGCCCCCATCATCTTCATATTTAAGTTATTTCATTAAAAATATTTTACATATTTTAGTCTACTTTTTTACTAGGATTGCTGTTGTCTATTTTTTATTATTACTGGACACTCTTCGTGAGTTGTAACTTGTGTTTTTAATTTGTCAGTTTTAGTTTTGGAACTTTAGTTTTTAAAAGTGATTTTAATAATTTTACTATTTAAATTAATTAATTTTTCTGATAGGTGCTCTGAGATATGGGTCTCTCTGTTCTGAGTGCACGGGTCTTCTGTTGTGCGTGTGTTTTCTTTTGTGTGTTTACTTTTTAATGTTTTAGTGTCCTTAATGTTTTAATTTTTTGGTTTAATACTTTAGTGTTTTAATAATTTTAATGTTTTAATATTTTAAGGGTTTTTTATAGTTATATTAGTGTCATTTATTGTGGTTTTTGATTACTCTGGCGGCCTATTTTCAGCCTTACACCCTTTACACCCGTTCGGGCAGCTGTGAGTCTTAAATAAATAAATTAATTTTCTTGGTAGCCTTCTTTAAATACTGAAGCAGCCCAACCAGTTCTGAATTTGAATATGCGATTCGGATAACCTATGTTTCGGTCGATCGGTAATCGGATTATCGATGCTCTATTGTATTAACAAAAAAGCTACAATATTCGTAATAAAATGAGTTAGGATTAAATAACATATGTAATAGGCCTCAGATTTTACGAGTTTAATCACTTAAAATCATATAAACAAATCATCACAGGCCAACTTATTAGTACAAAATGAAAAAGAACTTTAGTCTTAGAATAAAATACCTCAGATTTTATTATTTTACTTTTTAGAAGCATACAGACTTTTTATCATCGACAATCAATAATAAAAACTATAAATAAATTCTAGCCAACATACTGAACAGTAATAAAAAATAAACAAAACTCTTAATACAAGGAGTTATCATCTAATTATAAATTAAACAGGCCTCAGATTTTACGAGTTTAATCACTAAAAATTATATAGAGTGATTAAAATGACAGATAACATATTAGTTAGTAGTGGATAAGAGTTTTAGAGCGAGAAAGAAGAGTTGGCAGCTCGAATATTTTTGACGATTATAATCAGTAGCTGTAAACGGACCAAACGATTTTTAAAAACCGCAAAAAGCAAAAAAAAAAAAATTCCATAGATTTTTAACTATTGATATAAAATTTAATTAAACATTGCGAGTGGAAACCCGATGCAAATATAAATAAAATTATTTAAGATATCTGCAATATCACCCATCCTTTCCTACATAGGGAAACATCGATTTCAATTGATTAATTTTAATTAATTGTATCAAAACCTTCACTAAAGTCTCCCTTATGTTTCATAGCATTTCAAAAAAAAAAAGGAAGAAAATCCGTTCGGTAGATTGGATTTTCATAGCAAGAAACTATTGAAGAATTTTCACTTCTATTTATATACAGGGTGATACAAATGTAATTAGATAAACTTTAAGCGTATGTCAGGTGTAAGAAACAAGTTATTTTTACTTCTGAACATAAAATCGCAACCCTAAATATCGACCGCTACAGGAAGATCTTTCGTAGTGAATTAAGTAAAAAAAATGGACGCACCAGATGAAGTGTACAACACAGGATTAATGGAATAAAAGTTTACAATAGTACAGCAACACAGTTTCCTGAATAACAACATACGAGGCGTGTATCGGTCTATTGAGCACTTCCTTAAGGTACTTCAAAGGTTCCTTGTAGATACTGCGCCCTTCCTTCCATTGGCTGGTAATGATGTTATTCATGCAACTGAGCAGTTGTGCTATTGAGAATTAGCATTCCACTAAACCTAAATTGCAGGGGTGGCGCCAGTGGGGAGACAGGGCCCCCTATCGGGGATGCTGTCCCCCCCCCCTCCCGTCGGAGAAAATTTTTGTACCCCGTTCACGCAATTGAGTATTCAACTAGTAGATATACACTGTAAAAAATATCCGTTTTTTCCCGGACTTTTTCCGTATATTTGACGGTTTAAAGCTGCTTTGCTAACAAAACGGTTTTTCACCGTTTTCCGCTCCAGCCATAAACGGTTTAAAACCGTCAGTTCAAATTCTATTTTTCGTCATGATTGCTTTCCGTACGATAACTTTCCTTTTCTTAAATGTAATTTTATTGCATTCATTTCATTTTTAATAGGGTTCCATCTCCGCTGTTGTTTACAGTATTTTGCAATAACCTGTTGTCACTCGAAAGCTAACCTTAAAACGCGTGTTCTGGCAATAGTTGATTTTTTACACCACTAGGTGGCGCCACTAGAGCTATAGTGACTTTAAAACTCAAATAAATTAATTTTACTTCATTTTATGAAGTCTCCGGTGGTCTAGTGGTTAGAGCGACTGCCTTTTATTTCTAAGAACGCGGTTTCGATCCCCGGCTCAGAGGAGTTAGAAGCTTTGTCACTATCTTGCATCGAAATCGTCCAAGTAAGTTCAATTAAAAATGACATTAATTAAACTAATTGAAATTAATAATTAAGCCTTGATTAATTAATATTCCTAATTGATAATACACATCAGCACATCTCAACTCGAACAGAGGGCGAAAAACAACTCAACTCAGTCGATGACATCACTTACTTCGATGACTCAATTTTTACGGAGAAAACTTGATTTTATACGGTAAAAAACCGTTGTGACTACGGATTTACTTCCTAACTTTTACGGGAAAAACTTGTTCCTGTATGGTAAAAAACCGTTATGCCTACGGATTTACTTCGTAACTTTTACGGTTTTGCACAACCAACCCAGCTGCCAGTTTAAAACCGTAAATTTTACGGGATTTTTTTTACAGTGTATAAAGATCTGGCAAAAATTTCAGATTTGAAAAATTTCATTACACTTTACCCCCGTACAGTAAGTCGTGGCCCCCCTGTCGGGCAGACACTATCGCCACTCCTACTAAATTGTACGTTTTATCTAGTGCAAGGGTGTCAAAATCGCGGCTCACACGGGTGTCACACTCATCTTTGCGGCCCGGCAAACATGACAGTATAGAACAAAAAATTTAACAAAAAATTCTAATTATACAAAAATTATTAATAACGAACCACATCATTCGCCAATGACAGAGTACTAGTCGTATTACGTGGACGCAATATTTCTCCCGCCAACAGCAGTTATTATTTTATTAGCCGATAATAAAATAATACACAAATAAGAAAACGGCTGTAATCGCGATCCAGTGCTACTTAGATTTGAAAGCAAAATTCACTGAAGTTGGGAGGCCTGAATTTTAGAAATATTTGCCTGGTTTGAAAACACTCGACAATTGGGATATGAAATTATTTCAATGTTTGGAAGTACTTATCGGCCCGACCAATTATTTTCACTTATCAATTAAATAAGTCTTCTATCAGATCTAGAATTACTGACATTCACTTCGGATCAGTTTAGAAATGAATCTCTGCCGACAAGCTGTCCCTCGAAGTAGGAAAGTTGGTAGCAGAGAAGAGATGCCAGGAATCTAGAAGGAAGCATTAACTTTACATCTGTGTTTGTTCTTCTTTACCGTGTGTTTTCGAAATAAATCTACGTTTCGAAAAAAATTTTAAATTTTATTTTTTTTTCTTACGGCTGAGCCCACATAAGCTTAGACCTGGTTTATTTGGCCCATGATAGTATCTAAAGCTGCGTTCCAACGGCCTATCTTGCAACAAGTTTCGTCCGAGGTTCGCGTTATTCCCTGTTGGAACAGGAAGAATCTACGTGGCTTGTACGTGCATCTGTTGTTCCCGCGTTATGGCGGTAAATAGCTCGCGCATCAAAGGAAAGGGGAGAGGACAGACGGCGCCATAGCATCCGTTCACTCGAGCGTTGCCAAGATATTTGACGGCGCGACTGTTCGAATACCACCGACCACAGTCCATAAGTACAGACGTCGGGCGACTCGAGGTTTGGCCAAGCCACACGTCGTTGGAACAAGGCTTAAGTTTGACACCCTTGATCTAGAGTATTCTTTTATTTTATTTAATTCACTGGTATACCCCCCCCCCCCCCTGTACCGGTAGCCCTTCGCGTTTGCGAACTCATGTTCTATTGCAAAAATGACTTGTTTCTCTATATCTAATCTACCTTTAAATTCGACTAAGGACTTTTGTATTATTCTGTACATAAAACGGGGTTTACACGCGAACAGTAAAAGCGACAGTAAGACGTCGCTGTCAAGTTCGGACAGAGACTTGCCGTGGCCCGGTTAAAACTTTTATGATTCTGCGCATGCGTCATCTCTTACTGTCGGTTTTACTGTTCGCGTGTAAACCCCGCTTAAAGCACATGCGTAGTATAGATATCTGCCAGTCATTACCTTTGGGGTACTCCTCAGTGCTGCTCACGAAATCTAGGGGCAGGGTAATTTGATGGCCAGCGACTCCACATCCACCGTGTTGCAGGGCGACAGGTTGTTTCCCGAAGGGGCTGTGTTCAGCGGCGTCTACGCTTATGTCCGATCTTCTCGCCGTCTGCTCTGAGGAGGCGGGGGTGACGGTGATATCCTCCCACGTTTGCGTGGGCCAAGATGGAGGTAGAAGGAAGGTGGCACTTGCGATTGGAATGCCGATGGCTGTGTGCAAGGCGCTGGATGTGAGCTTTAGAAGGTCCTGTAAGAAAAAAGAAAAGGATAAGTTTTAATGATTCCTTGAAAAATGGAATACAGTGGTACGTGGCTAATTAGAACGTTTTGAACCTGATTTTTTTCTATGGGCCTATGAACTACAGAATTAATAAAAATGTTAAAATAAATCAAATGAATTAATATCAATAATAATAATAATATCTGACCAAATAAATAAATTAAATAAATCATAATAACGTTAAAGTAATGTTAAAATAAATAAATCACAATGTTAAAATGAATTTGCGGTTTGAAGGAGGGAATAAGCGCCAACAAATAGCAACGCACACAACTTGTGCTATTATATAGACGCAAAAGAAGTTAAAACTATTTTCAATGAATAACGAGAGAGCACTCTTACCAACTCTTGGCATCACACGCTTTCCAACTCTTACCAGGGGTGTGGTGGAGCCGGAACGCCGTTCTGGCACTCTTTTTACGAGAAATAAATAACAAAAAATTCTGAAAACGTCCTTAAAACAGCGCGATTTTTGTCACCCAGGTTAGAGCGTTCCGGTACTGCTTTCAGAACACCCCGGCACTGCTTATTTTGCGATTACGCCACTAACTCTTATCGTTTTTCTTTAATCGAGTGAAAAATGAGATAAAATGAGGGACAGTAGTGGATGGTTAATTGTTTTGGCAATTATATTCTTTCTCTTATTGCTTTAGCCCTTTGCCATCCAAAAACCAATTAGATTAAACTTTTGTATTATACTTTACATGTCGCATTCGCAGACTAAATTCTTTAAAAGACGGTGAAGTTACTTTGATTAGCAACCACAACAAATAGCAGCGATCTCAGTAAAATCCTGTCTAAATTGTTTGAATAAAAATATGCGTTTTGAGGGTAAATTATGCATGCAATTTAATGTTCACTTAGCGGAACCTTCGGAGCGTTAAATGATAAAATGGTATGGAGATCCAGCGTGGAATCAAAGAACAATGTTTTCCCATCACCGCCTTTCCTGTTATTTATTCCTTCGAATGAATACAAAAGTTTCGTCGAATTTCGTTCCGAAAAAAATGAAAATCGGGAATATTCGGATAGCGATTTTCTCGTGAAGAGTCTCGAATGGCGGGGAATCGACAGATCGCGAAGAATTAGACCAGATTTTCCTCAAAATCCACTGTGTAAATGGGCGTGATGCACGTTAGAACGGTGATTCACGATCACTCCAGCCACGCATATGGAGTGTTTGTAATGTTCTTGGTAAAGCCCAAAACAGACCTATCCCCTTCCACGCACCTGAAATCTCTCTCTTCCCACCTACATTCATCAACCAGCAACGCTCCCTCCAAATGCGTGGCGTGATGGAAATCAGGAATGGTTGGATATTCAACCTTCTGCTCTATGCCAAGCCAAAATTGTCCGATTTCCACATCACGAAATGGTCGAATTTTCGTGACGTGGTACTACTTTTCTATATTCTAGTCCATCCATTTATATTTAGACTTGTCATTCACGACCACTTCACGCCGTGCAAATCCGACCACTGCCAGTCACTCCAATCCCTTCGGTGAACGTTTCACTAGAGGACACTACAAGCCTCCCAAGCCTACCCCCCGAAGTTCTGCATTCACGGAGTGGAAGCGCCCCCTCCAATTGGAGTGGAGTGTTGGAATTGGTTGAATACTCGATGGTCCACTCCCAGTAGAGGCTCGAAGTAACTCTTACCAACCGGGCAAGGCAAAAATATGGCGCCCCTCCCAACCAATGTATTTTCTTTTAAAATTCTATAATGTCTGCATTCTAAATGTCAAACAAAGTTTTACTTAGAAATATGCATGTTTTACCTGCTTTTCTTATGAAGCAATTTGTTTACCGGGTTTTTGTTAATGACTGAATTTTCTCTGTTTTTTCATATGAATATTGTGACTATTTTTGTATTTATTCTGTGATTTGCGGTTCGGTACTGTCTGTGGGTGCACTGCTTTGTATTGCTTTGCTCGTTTATTTCCGGCCTCTTGAGGGCTGAGTATGAATTTCCCCGTCGGCCATTTTACCGATCCATACCCAATGGGTGAGTTGATCGACGTGGTTTGTAAATAAATAAATGTTTTACCTGCAAATATGACTTAATAATATTACGATGAGAGCTTTTAAACTTCAACTATACTTAAGATTTTATAGTGGTCTTATTGAAACTAAAATAATATGTTCAGCAAATTTTTAATAGTCTATTAAAACGTTTTTTCCCTACACACTCCCGGTTTAGCGCCACGGGCAATTCCTCGGGCCGCCGCTGTCCACTCCTATCCATGCAAAATCTGTCTAGTTTCCGCTCGGTTTTGGCATGGAGTGGTAAATATAATAATAGCAATTATATAAATTTATAAATTATAATCATATATTAAATAATTCTTAATAAATATATTATATAACTATAAATTATAGTAATTGTGGACCCTAGAACACAAGGGGTCTAAGTGATCTTTTTGAAAAAATCCAGTTAAATACGGAATTTAGTAGTTAAAATACCAGCCTTTTGAGTGGTAAAGAGATCTAAGTGGGTTTCTTGACAGGGGCTGCTACCTAGCGTGGAGCCCCTACACCAACTAGCAAATGTAGTTCATTCCTTAGAGCGCTAGGGGTCTATGTGTCACTTGGATCCCTTTACATGTAACTGGTTTTGTCTTGTGACTTGTACTGGGTTTTGTGTGCCCAACTAAGAAATGAAGAATGATCTCAGGAACATCACGATTACAAGATAAAACTATTTACATTTACAGATTAAATAAGATAGCTCGCGTTGTTGCAGACAGCATAGTAACCCTGATGGAAGATGACTATTTTATTGATATCTACAACTCAACACTTTCTTCTCAAAAACGGTAAAAGGAATCCGAGGAATGCAAGTTGTTCATTTCAAAAAATCATGTCCAACAACCCTCTTTCACAAGACAACTTCGGGAAGTATTGAGCAATTCAAAGAATTATCAATTGTGGCATACAGATGAGGCCGGCTTCCTGTACAGCTTTCAGTTCTTCAGCAAGCTGGTATGAAACCTAAACTTAAGAAGAAAAAATATGAAAATCTTATGGAATTTCTCCAATTTGTCCCACCAATATACCATCAATTCTATATTGGGTTGCCCCATAATACAACAATGGAGGGAACAACACCAGTAGTTGAAGAAGGGGAGAATCTGAAGCAGACAATGTTTATGGCACAGACACTGATGATTAGATTGTGTTATACGTAAGAAGAATTTACTGCACACTAAAATTTAAGATAAAGTGTGTTCACTGTTTTCATCCATTTGTATCAATAACAAAATTTTAATTTCATAAAACTACTGCAGTTATTTTATTTCCCATTCTGCTCAGAAGCCAAGGGATCTAAATGATGTCTTCTTGAAAGTCAAGAGGTGTAAGTACAAACAGCAATTTTAAAAAAATTATAAAAACGCCAAAAATTAAAAAAGGTTATAACTAATATTGAAGTCCAAAACCTGAATAAGATCTTTCCATTCCTTGCAAAAATAATTTTTCTAACTTTTACTTTGATTTACTCAAAATGTGAAAAATGTCACTTAGACCGTTGTGTTCTAGGGTCCACAATTGTAATTATATATTTTTATAAATTATAATAATATATTATAGAATTTTTAATAAATGTTAATATATTATTATAATTTATAAAATTATATAATTACCATTATTTTACAGATTGGGCGTGGAGAGGAATGGACAGAATGACCGGCCTTAAATCCTTTGAGATCAAGCGTCCTCCCATTAGTGTAGTATAGAAGTTATAGTGGTCGCGGTCGGCTCAGGTGTTGTCCACTGCATCTGACAACAGTAGAGTGGAGAGGGCAAGTGAGTGTCAGGGAAATAATGCTTATTTTTCACCCATTTCCGTCTCTTATCCAATTCTACATTTAAAAATGTAAAATATAAACAAAAATATTGTCTTCCCGGTGCCCCCTCCCCTAGATTGGCGTCCCCAACATTTACACCCCCCTCGTCCAGGTGGTGCGACTCAATTGAAAAACATTTTGGTCAGCCCGGTTCCAACAACGACGTTTAATCAGAGTACAGGATATATATGTTACCGTGAAAGATCGAAATTTGGAGAATGTCGACTTTCACCGGTGAATGTCAACATTCACATAGTAATGTCACCGGTGAATGTCAACATTCTCCAGTTTCGGTCTTTCACAGTAACATATACATACATCTAATGTGTCTTATACACTGGCATACAAAAGTTAAGGAACATTTCGTAAAATGCGAGAAATTTTCAATTAATACGAAAACTATGTTTCGAAATGAGCTCTGGAGAATCGTGTGACATTCAATAGAGTATCATATACATATCACAGTGAATATTCGGTCACGAGGGCAATTAGGGGGACCACCAGAAAGGGACGGAGGCGAAAATGGAGTTTCACCCATCCTGTTTCACAGAAAGCTGATAACGAGATGCAACTTTTATCAATGGTTATGGTTTAATGTGCAAAATATTTACTGGTAAGCATAGCACAAATATTCGGGAAGACATAGATGTTTCTTTAAAAAATCCCAAATTTTTCCGCATGTGTTTTGCTTATAACATGCAGAGTTTTCATTCAAATTATTCGAAATTTGCAGAACGCTTGACAATGTGTTACAGAAGTATTGTATTAAACTTTGAAGTAAATAAGTTGAATATTACAGGAAATATGAGTGTTTGTACTAAATAATTTTTTACTGCGCATGTGCGAGACGCAGCAGAATTTTTCTTTCATAACTTCAAAGCCAGATATATAGAGCAACTTTTTTAAAAAATCCAGTTGAATCCCAATGAAATTCAGAAGGTTGTCGGCATTTCAGTGAGGTGAATTTCAATTTCTCTTTAAGAGAAGCTAAATGATAAGGGTTCTTACACAAACTGATATTTTTTAAATTTTAATCTTCGAATGGCATTCGAGAAAATGCAATTTAAATAATGTATTTAATTTATAAGTGTTCATGGTATTCAGGATATTCAATATTACTAAAATTCAATATTACTGTTCGAAGATTCAAATTTAAAAAACATCAGTTTGTACAAGAACCCTCATCAATTAGCTTCCCTTCAATAGAAATTGAAATTCACCTCATTGAAATGCCGACAACTTTCTGAATTTCATTGGAATTAAACTGGAATTTTTTTTAAAGTTGCTCTATATATCTGGCTTTGAAGTTATGAAAGAAAAATTCCGCTGCGTCTCGCACATGCGCAGTAAAAAATTATTTAGTACAAACACTCATATTTCCTGTAATATTCAACGTATTTACTTCAAAGCTTAATACAATACTTCTGTAACACATTGTCAAGCGTTCTGCAAATTTCGAATAATTTGAATGAAAACTCTGCATGTTATAAGCAAAACACATGCGGAAAAATTTGGGATTTTTTAAAGAAACATTTATATCTTCCCGAATATTTGTACTATGCTTACGAAAATGCATGTAAATATTATGCACATTAAACCATAACCATTGATAAAAGTTATATATCGTTATCAGCCTTCTGTGAAACATAATGGGTGAAACTCCATTTTCGCCTTCATCCCTTTCTAGTGGTCCCCCTAATTGCCCTCATGACCGAATCTTCACTGTAATATGTATATGATACTCTATTGAATGTCACACGATTCTCCGGAACTAATTTCGAAACATTGTTTTCGTATTAATTGCAAATTTCTCGCATTTTACGAAATGTTTCTTAACTTTTGTAGGCCCGTGTATTATGAGGCCTTGATAACCTAGATTTATCTATTTAAATTGGGAATTTTGGAGTATTAACCACAAATTTATTTAGGAAAAAATCAAATAGTCTCTAGGTTTCAAAGAAAATGCCACTTCCGTTTACAAATTTCATTCACTTACTAAATTATTTGAAATAATTTAGTATATTATGTTAAATAATTTTGTAAATAAATGGCTATTTGTTAATATTATGAAATAATTTCTTCTCATATTGTGAGCAACTTTACGTAATCATAAACATACAACCATATTGTGAAATCTTGGATCAATGGCTGGCCATCAAACTGAAATCTCTACCAGTTATCTACATTTTTACCCAAATAATACTAACAGTAATGATGATAAACACTTTCGAACCGATCAATTTGACTTTCTGTCGCACAGTAAAATTGCACGCTGGCAGTGGCACTCAATTCAGTGGCGCAGCGAATGAGGGAAAAGAGTTCCTTTTGAGAGTTTCTAATTATATTCACTCATAGAGTTGTCTATGAATAAATACAGATGTCATTTTTTCGAAAATAATTGAAATAAAAACACTACTTATAAAAGTGCGTTTTTAAAAACCCGTTTTATTCAGCTTATCTTGTTTCGCATTCCTTCGTGGAATCAAAGTTCTATTGATACCTTGAAGCAATGCATGCAAGAACGCCTACAAAACTGATAAGTGCGAGAAATATCTTCGATCACGAAAGGAGTAAAAAGTCCAAACGATTAATCTGAAATATTCTTATCTGTGTCAATCCAATGCTTATAATGTTAAGTATGCATTTGAAATGGGAATTTTCATCAAAGCAAACATTTTCAGTTTCTGCAAGCAACATGACTAAATCCTACAATCTATGGACTTCACCCTCTTTACTTATTGTTCGTAAGAGGTGAAACTTACTGAAAGATATTATTCGAATAATTTTAACTTTCGATAGTCTTCAGCATAATTCACTTGCTTTAGCAGTAGAGAAGTATTACTTTCACAAAAATCTTTTTAAGTAGCTCATATGTTGTGTACAGAAGGGGATTTTTTTGCGACTTTTTCGTTGGTATTTTCGGGAAACAAAATCCTGGCAAATTTGAATCCATTTTAAATACCAGATTTGCATCCTTACCCACTTTTTAACTTGATCATGGCTCACCCCCTAGCACCCAGAGGATAGGGATATTGGCCCCCGCCAAAGGTGTAAAAATCGCCGTTAAAAACAAATGAAGTTAAGAACTAGACTGACACGACCGATTACTTGTAGGGCAAACAAAAGAGAATTCAATAATAAGTCTTCTGTAACTGATTAAAAATTTCGGGTAAATTAAAAAATCTCAGAAAATACAGTAGAACCTCGGGACTCCGAAATTTAAAGAAGCAAAGTTAATGTTTATTCCTAACTTAACCCTTTCTAAGGCCGTGGGAATGTACTTCTCACCAAATTCATCATTTTTTGAATGCATTTTTTAAGGTTGTCGTAAGTTCTCGTCAAATTTTTCGATGAAACAAAAACCTGGATGTTCCAGTTTCTTATCTCAAACCATAACGAAGTGTCTTGAATTGGTAATTAATTATTAATTAATAAAATTAATTAACAAAAACAATGTCATCCAATAAGCTAAATGAATTTCTTTTCTTAAATTAATCTCAATACCAAAGTTATTTTATTATACCACTTCTAGAAAAAAATGACCTTATAAAGGATTAAAAGAAACATTTGAATTGGTATTTAAGAATGAATAGAGCACTTCAATTAGTAGAAACTAAATCGGTCATCTTCATTTGACTAAACGTGCTTGACGATGTGAATCGCAGCTAGCTCTCTTTCGCAGAGCACCCAAAGTCAATATCCTACTGCATTTGATATATCAAGAGT